>JAUUDW010352959.1:0-10677 GCA_032361385.1 Panulirus guttatus
ATCCTACATAAGGTCAAAACTATAGTATGCCTTTCAAGTTTGATCACCACCTAAAAAAAGGTCCGTAGGAGAGCAACAAAGATGGTACTAGAAATGAGGGAATTTAGGTACAGGGAAAGGCCAGAGGCCTTTAATATGCACCAGCTTTGAAGAGTGAAGAATGAGGGGTGATCTGATTGTAGGCTTCAAGTTTTTGAAACAGGTTTATAACATAGACAGTGAACAGTTCTTTGAGAGATGTTGATATAGAATAACCATATGCAAGAGGTTAAGATTTGAGAATACTTTCATTGTAGAAAACTGGTGGATGAACGGAAAAAAACTAATAAAGATCTTAATGAGAACAGCATACAGAAATAAAAAAAATTGTATGGAAGATAATGTTTGAGAGATGGGATCCCATGAATAAGTTGTCTTCCTAATATACAGTACAAATAGGCAACTATGCACACACATACACATGCACAGTATATGTGTGGAAGATTTTTACTGAGGTTTTAATTGGCTTCCCCCCCATAGCAGATGTGGAGACTTTGACTTCTTTAGTTGTTTCGTAATTTGGATTCTTCAAGCTGCATTTAGGAATTAGCCTCTGTTCATCATGATTTTTCTTTTAGTTTTTATAACACCATATTCGTGCATGCTTAAATCAAGTGAATACAAACCAACATAGAAAATTATAAAGTGAATTCCCATATTTATGTTTTGGTCCCAAAAGGGGTGGTCATTATGTAGAAATGTGGATAAATCTCTGTGGCCATGTTCTGAATGTTGGAAAAAGTGACGATATTAGCACCAGTTTAGTTATTTATAGAGTTGGAAAATTATTAATGAAATACTATAATCATCTAGTTTTGAGAATCCAAATTGCTTGGTAGATAGAGATGAAAATATTTCAGTCTTATGAGCAGTTAGGCAGTAATAATTACTCTTTCAGCAGTTCCTCCAGCACCATCTCCAAGTAAAACTTCTCGTTATGACACATCTCTGGGACTTCTAACAAAGCGCTTTGTTGACCTGCTCCAAATGGCTCCAGATGGGACAGTTGATCTTAATAAGGTAAAAATTTTACTTGAGAGCATAAGAACTTGAAGATTTTGGGACTTTAGTTTCTTCGTTTGCCTCAAGCTGATGAAAAGTGTTTCATACCTGTCAGAATTAGAAACTAGAGAACTATCACATGGAAACAAAGAAAACTGAGCAGAGACAACTCCTTCTTCAGCTTTGTGGCTCCAGAAATTATCATATTAAGAGTATGGTTGCCCAAGACTAACAGATTAGGTAATAAGTTCCTTGAAGAATATGGTTTTATCACCTTTTAGTAGGATTGATCGTTATGCTAGTTTGGTAGAAACAGGTGCTTATATCACATTATTATATTAATCTGATTGGGTAGATGATGATTTACAAATCTATTTTTCACACTTGTTCACAGTTTCCACCTTAGGAAGATGGTGTCAGGAACAGACGAACAACAATCTCATTTGCACATATTAATTTTCCAGTTTCATGTATAATATATTGAAACCAGAGACTGCCATCCACAACCAAGCCTCACAGACTTTTCCATGGTGTCCCTGAATATTCGTTCCCCAGTTCTCCAAAGCCTTCATTCCATCTTTCCATCTTCTTGGTCTCCCCCTCCCCCTACCATGTTCTCTCAACTTTTGAAGGCACCCTGAACTTTTTTTCTGTCTTTGTTAGTACCACACCTATCTTACAGTGACATTCCTTACATGTAAGATAAGCCCAGCTGACACTATAGACAGTTAAAGTCCAACACTTTGACCCACAAGCCCAGCTGACACCATAGACAGTTAAAGTCCAACACATCGACCCACTCCTATATTTCGCTCTCAAGGCCCAAGCCTTACATCTGTGCTACTTTCAGGACTAGTATTTCCTCAGACATTTTTTTTTTGTATGAGCAAACATTGATCTGTACTTAACCCACTCTGTAATTCATTCAGGATCTTAGACCCCTCTTGTAGTCCTAACATTATCCCCCATGGTTCCACCCACTGTCACATCCACCTTCAGGGATCTAAGATGTTCCACTTGCTTTGGTTTTTCCACCTGAAACTTAATCAGACTGCTGTTTTACCCACTGCTGCATCTCAATACCTTAATTTAGTTCACACACACTGTGTCTTTGACGACAAAGATAGGTTTCTTTGAGGTTGTAGTAGTCCTAAAAGTTTTAAAAGCATTTAAATCTTAGGGCTTGATAGTGAAAGAAAATGTGATTGGATATGTTGGAGATGAAATGCATGAGGATCATATTTGGTTTTTGGAGGTTTGACCATGTAAGGAATGACAGTCTGAGGTATGGTAGCAAGTGCAGTCAGATAGGGAGGGCTTACCAGAGTGTGCTGAAATGGCGTAGATGTACGAAGACAAGGTTGAGTGAAGAAAGACTGAGCAAGGGGATCTTTGTGTCATAAGTGAGGGGGTAAGGGACAGGGAGACCAATCACTTGGGATTACATTTTGCCTTCAGGCAGGGATCTCCACACGTCAGTAGCATATGGTATCCCCTGGAGGTCACTCATTGAAGTGTATTCAGGATTGGGAGAGCTGTGTATTGGATATACAGCAATGAGTTGGAGCATTGAGGTATATGAGGGGCGACATAATGTCAGTGCACAGAACTAAGGCTTACATAGTGGTCAAGGTACACAATAGAACAGTCGGTTGGATTTGTGCAAATAAGTTTTCTGTTTCTGTTTTCTTACTGCTACCATGTAAAGGCAAGAAAGGGAATTAGGAACTCTAATGAAGTGGGAGGAGGGGACTGAGGAGAAAGAAAGATGAAGAAAGACTTGAGTTATCAGTCTGAATATTTGGGTAGAACAAATTGGAGCACTGGGGTATACATTGGATAGTGCAGTGAAAGGGTCTGGAAATCATGGAATGGGCTGTAGAGCTTGACTGTGGGTCGGGAACTCTGATATTTTTTCAATACCCATGGCAGCTAGAGAGTAGGAGCTACTGAAACCATTTCATCTGTTCCTTGCACCAACTTGCTGGTGAAAGAAACAGTGAATGTGTTGGGGGAAAAACATTTATAGGTAGGTGTTACCCGATTCTGCTTGCCAGTTACATCACAAATGAGAAATCAAATCACCTTTAGCAAGGCTGTATTCTTATTGATAGACAAAGGAATACAGTCTTTTTCCAAAGTTCATCATTTCCTTCTCCTTTGTGGAGTGCAACCTCAGAGCTTCAGGAGCCCCCTAAAAAGTGGTCATGATAATGAAAAGATGTTTACTCATTCTTGCAGTTTGAAATAGCTGCTTTGCTTGTATGTAAATGGAATTTGTTGTAATTTGCCTGTGTGTATTGATGCACACATAGCTTTTGTGGAGTCTGTCTGCTTGCTTGTGGATATGTTGCAAGTAAAAAGTCACTTCTGGGAAAGCTGTATCATTATAGGGAGTTCAGTCTTGTTGAAGAATTTCTCACTCCAAGGGAGTCTCATTTCCCAGCTACTGGAAGTAGTGCTGCTTCTGTAAGAGTTTCTGGAAAAGGGGTTCTACTGGAACATGAGGTCCTTTTCTTGATTGGGGCCCGGGAACAATTACAAATAGATGGATAGCTATTGATACACATCACATGAAGAGTGGGGTTTGAATATAGTGCTTGTACATTCTTCAGTATCAGTACATCATATTTCCATCCAAGATATGATATATTAATAAAATTGTTTGATGACCTCAGGAAAACTACTTGGGATTGATGACAGTTGGCTTGGGATGGGTTTAAAGATTAGTTTTAAGAGCAAGTTAATACATGGACTGGTTGGTTTTGGTCAGCTCATCTGGTTTGAGAGGGTAATTTGATCATCTGTATAATACTTATTTTTCCAGTTGTAACAGGTTCTACTGGTTTTACACTTGTTGAAAGAAGAAAACTCCTTGAATAAGGGAATGGAGAATGATGTATGATTTTTTTGTGTTGATTTTTCAGTGTTAGATATAATGAACCATGATAACCCTAAACCAATAAGTGTTAAAGAACCATATAACAAGATCATTAAAGGGCATTATTAGATTGTTTTAGTGATTATGCAAATGATAAAGATGATTAAGGGCAAGTATTTTGGTTCTCTTTTGGTGTAATTGATATTGATCGTGTCCATGTATTTGCTATTATTTAATGTTGTAAACTGTACCACTGTTATACTTTTTTTCAGGCATCAGATATGTTAGCTGTTCAAAAGAGAAGAATATATGATATCACTAATGTGTTGGAGGGCATTGGTCTAGTCAACAAGAAATCCAAAAATAATGTACAGTGGTTGTGAGTATATATTCATTTGTTTCTGCTTATTTCCTGTGGTATATTGTAATAGAAATGTTTAGAATTTCTTTTGAACTTTTTTGCAAAAGAATTTCTTTTGAACTTTTTTGCAATGTTCTTGAGCCTTAAAAACCTAATTAGCAAGAAAGCAGGATTGAGATAAATTCAGACCTCAGAGGAGGTAAATAGATATAGTAGGAGAATTGATTAGGTTAAGGAACATTTCAGATGATGGGGATCTATTACCATGGAAGCATTTCTATGTGTAGTGGCAGTACGAAAGGAGGCACTGGACTTGCTTGAAGGGTCAACTAATTTAAAAAGAAGTTATAAGCTCTTGGAAGTCCAATATTCACTTTGATATTGGATTTGTGTTAAGGATATGTGATGTGTTGATCCACCACATTAACTTGAGACTGTAGTAATGATTATAAATAGTTATATCAAATTGATATTTTGGTATATTATAGTCAGTAGTTGACATGTTAGGGTATATTCTGCTGGGACTATTACATTTGCATAAGAACTCGTATAGAAAAGATTTTGTTAGGACTATTGTCTTTGAATGTTTATATAAGAACTGCAGATCATGTCATAGATCAGAAATATGTTTCTTCGAGAAAGTATACTCTGCATTTACGCCTCAACATTAGTGATTTTTTTTTAAATGATAATGGAAACTAATCTAAGCATCTTGTTCTTTTTATCCAGACTACTTATTACATGCCTGGTGATGGAGTGCCTTGCATGTGCCGCATGTCTGGTAAATTAAGGAAGAGGGCAACTGTTATTGATGAAGCTGCTTATGGCTTATTGATAGTTCAACTCTCAACAGATGGAGAAAATGAAAAGGGAGGGAAGGTCAGATTTCTTGTTGGAAGGGATGACAGTTGTTTTAAATGTAATGGCTTATGATGTAAGATGACCTGAAATTGTATTCATAAATTGTTCACCCTTTTAGTCTAAGTGATAGGTATGCAAAATGTATGAGTTGAAAAAATTTTTTTGGTAAGATTTTCTTTTAAATTTGTTAAGTGAAATATAGTAACTTGGAAATGGAAGCTGTTGTTCATTGATTGACAACAGTCTGTCATGATGTAGTTCTTAATAAAGTTTTGAACTTCATCTTAGATGTAAGCCTATTTACTGTTGCTTGCAGATGTATCCCACTGATTCTTAACTACAAGAATTATCATTTTTTCTGTCATGTTCCATATTGGTAGGATAGTCTTAGAAACAGATGAAATGTTCCATTGCCCCTTAACTCTTAACTGCACATACCATTTTGAATTGCTGATCATGAATATTTATCCCTCTTTCATCAGCTAACGTTTATCATATATTTTGCTCACATTCAGTTCATTCATACAGATCAGCATATCTTGCCACGGTCTGTTTTAGGCACACTCCATCTGTGATTAAGGCTACATGAACTATTTTATTGGAAGTGATTTTTACAGAGGTTGTGTTTTCATTTCCAACCCCACAGATTGTCAGAGGGCAGTAGCCTTTGTGTTAAAAAATATATCTGCTGCCCCATGCATTTTCAAAGGCAATGTCATACTTACATTTTAGTACTTTGTCGTTTCTCCTTTGGCCTTGATGGCTATCTGCAGACAGTAAGACATGGAACTGGCAAGGTTCCTGAAGTATTCTAGTCCCATGTTTTGGGTCCATAGGGTCTTGATCTCTTGAAGGACATGACGCACTGATGAGGAGTTGCAGGAAGCAGCTGCATGATTGTGTGTTTTGAGCTCGCAATGCACCTAGAAATTTTGGGTGTAACCACATTTTCTTGCTTCTAGAAAAGAATTTGGGCTTTTTCCTCCATAGAAGGGTAAGAGTCAATGATCATGAAGCACAGGTGGAAGAAATACAGGGCCTAGAACCAAAGTTCCCAAAATGAATTGGCGGTCAGGAATGGTAAAGAAAGAACATTCTTTCCTCAAGACAGCCTGAGGCACACTGAAGCAGGATGCTGTTGCTCACACCATTAGGAGCACTAGTCTCAATGACTAGATGTATGGTAATATCACCCTGAGAGTATCATATGCTTGTACCCACAATGAATCTTAGCCATTTATTGCCTTTGGAAATGTATAGGAGCAGACTGTTTTTTGTGAACAGTTATTCCCATGGGTAGCCTTGTTACCCTGCTTAATCCTCCCCTTTAAAATACTGTAATGAATGGAGGAAGTATGATCATGATTTGATATAGATATTTTTTGTATTATACATTTTCTTAAAAAAATGAAATTTTCTCCCTGTAATTTTTTAAAAATGAGAGTTTTGGCATATGAAACAACCGGGGAACAACAGAAAGGTCTCTGGACTTTTCTTCGTCATTTCCAGGTGATACCTTGTTAATGAGGGAAATTGCAGACAAGTATGAAAAGAAATGAAAATCATTGATTTAAAATTGATGTTTTTGGTCTTTTAGCAGATGAAAAATACTCTTGTTGAAATAGTTCAGGATATGAAAAGATTTATGAGAGGTTTATTTTAAGATGCTGAGAATTGAAATTCTGCCTGAAGAAAGTAATTTATTCAGTTTAATTCAAATGTTGCTTTATTGATTTTTAGAGCATCAAGAGTGAGCAGTGAAGACTTAGAAGGTGAGCTTGAAGACCTGGAGTCGAAGGAGAATGAGCTTGATAATCTTATACAACAAGCAGGTAATTGATATAGTCCAGGAAATTATAATAATCTGTTTAGAGTGTGTTTTGTTCTCAGAGATGCATATGTATTTGAGTGTTCCTGTAGTTTGTGTTTATGCAATTTTAAGGTTTTTCATATATATCAGATGCATTACATTATCCATTTTACTTTTTGAATGTTGTCTTGGCTTGCAGAGTAGTAGGTCACATATGTATATTTTCAAGAACTTAGATGATGGAATTTATTATTCTTGTTTTTCCAGTTTGGTTATTATGATTGTTACCTTCACCAATATCGTGTTGCAATCCTTCCCTCCTGTTTTATTACTTTTCCAAAAGAAGGAACAGAGAATGGGGCCAAGTGAGGATTTTCCCTCTAAGGCTCAGTCCTCTGTTCTTAACGCTACCTCACTAATGCAGGAAATGGCAAATTGCCCACTAATAAGAATTTTTCTATGGAAACTTCTGCCATGGGATATGTTAGACCATTATAAAGAAAAAATACTACCTAATAAAAAAATTTATTTAGCCGTTCCATAATCCATATAAGACTAAACTTTCAACAAAACCTTTTAAAAGGATATCGTACAAATTAAATATTCAAAATGGGCATTCATATGAAAGATCTTTCACTCTTAATAAAATATAAATCCCTTACCCTCCAACATCAACCAGAAACTAAACTTCCAGTTGTCACTGTCTGCAGAACCAATGATAAAAGATGCATCCAAGATAAGAATCTCATATTGTTAGTGGTACAGTCTTGGCTAAACTTTTAAAAAAATAATACCATTTCTGATATAACTCCGACATGAACATAAACTTGAACCCAGAAATAAATTCACTTTAATAAGTCAACATTTTCATTTAGGGCTTTGAACACTGACGGAATTATAACCCGCAACTATGTAGGCTAGAGTAAAGAACAACCTTTAAAACAAGAACAATGCCAACTATAATGCTTCCCATTATCAAAACATACATCCAATGTATAAAACTTTTATATTTTTTCATCACACAAACAGCCATATCAAAAACTCAGGGTAATTATTATCAGGCTTCCGATTACTCTGGTACAGGACTAGTTATTGCTGTCTGTAAAAGATCAACATTCCTTCTCTGTAATTTAGCCTCCTCTCATCTATAATTTTTAAAGGTTTTGTCATGCTGTTGTATTTTCCCATTAATGAAAGTGGACTAACCAACCTTGGGGCAGAGAATTATTTCAAGAAACTTACAGTAATAATTTTTAAGCAACTACATAATTCACATGAGAATATGCACAATTGTTGCAAAGATTATCAGATATTTTCCATAATATGGTACAGTTCATCAAATTCAGAAATACTTTATATAAAGAAAATTTCAGGTTACAAAGTAACAAACTGCCAAAATAACTTTTGTTCAATCAATTGATTTCAACATCAACCTTGCCTGCTAAAGGTATTCATGTACATGAACCTAGCAATCCAGGTACATTAAATACTGAATCTAGTTAAATAAAGCATAAATGTATATGAAAGATCTTTGATACTAATAATATCAGTCTTCTTAATCCTGTTTCACACAATCAGGATTCTAATTATCCAAACCCTGGAACATTAAGCAGCTAGCAAGCCTTATTTGTTGGTAAGGTACACAGCATATTATATAAGCTTCTTATGTCTACTGGGTTACCCAAAGCATGGTGCATGACATTAGTGGCCAGAGGATGCACTGGCAAGAGGAAAGTAAAGTTGCCAGTGGGGCTTCCATTACACGAGACCAAATCACTGTCGTCAAATGACTTAGACTAGTTATACCACAATCATCCATAAGAAGTTTAACTAACTTATTGGGGAAACAAATGAATGAAAGCTTTTAATGTTTGTCCTCATCACTTCCTAATCATAATGAAAGTCTGTGGCACTACAGATGCTAGGGTCATGCTTGTTATGACGTTATAAAATTGTCCCAAATTAGATGAACAAGTTATTAATGTCCTAGATAATATCTGGATCAAAGTATTATGAAATGCCTATGCTCTGCAACTGATATTAACAGCATATATATCTTGGAAAAAAAAAAGCTTTTCTGGCCAGTGGTTATATCTGAATACTTTTAGAGAACGACTTCAGAAATGAGAAATTACACTAAATATATAATCCTTACTTTTTTGAGAAAAAAATCAAAATATTGCTAATCTTTCTTAAATGTTAATGTTCTCATGAACTGTTTAAGTCAATCATTAAGTGAAAATGGAAAGTAACCATACTGAAAATTCAGTGAAATCATATGAGGTTTGAAATGCTGAGCCTATTCATCCATAATTATGTATCAATTCTTTCAGTTCACTATATTCTTGAATTTCAGTGAGGCTGAAAAGTAATAGCAGCTAGTGGCCAAAGCATACTTCCTTCCTCAAAGCATTAAACAGACTGAAGTTAAACTAGTTCTGTGCTGAAAAGTGATCTGTAAATTCAAGATATATAAAACCTAGATGTGACTAGTGATCCAAGATACATAACTCCCAGTTTTGGCTAGTGCTGGTATAAAAAAAAAAAAGAACAGTGGTACACAGCACCTGAAGCTACTCAAATTCTAGGTGTCCAAAATGACGACACCTGAGGTCATCATTCTTAGTATAAACAGAGTACAAATACCTCTAAAAGTGTGTTGGTTACCCAACATTTCTATTTGTCATAAGTCATTCTGAAGCATTTTCTCACTCACTCATAATATGTACAATTTGATTTCCTCTACAAGTTCCCTAACCATTTCATTAAGCATCTCAGTCTACCTTCTTCAATCCCAACAACCCAAAGACTAAATCCATCAACAATAACAACCAAAAACCTAATTCCAGCTTATGAAGATGTTATGGGTAAAAGAATTTACAAACCTTCCTAAATTCAGTTCCACCATACACATAATGGATACATCATTATCTACAACAATAATACTCCATTTTATGGCCATATATGGATACTGAAACTTTGTATTTACAAAAATCAGTTGATGTCACACATCTTAAAAATGATAATTTTTATATGATATTCCACGACCATAACATTTTGGTTTGCCTGGTGTACATACCTTGAACTTTAACAACTATGAGCAGTTAGGTCAAAGTATCACATCTGATGCAGCCTCAACAACTGTGCTCCTGGCTGACCTTGTCTTGGATACTCGGACAGGTACTATCAGGCCTTGGATGAAAAATAATTTAAAGAGGCATAGAATGACACTATGTATGGTTCACAACTGGCAAGCTGGTATAAGACCCAGGGTCTTCAAATATCACATTTGGACCATACCTGAACACCTCATGCATCTAAATCTGATACAAACAACATACTCCGGGGTGGCAGGCAAAATTCTTCAAAGGTTAGTGGCTGAGGGTTTGATGGCGTTGGTTCACAAGGTACAACTTGCCGTGGGAAATTTGTTGTTACTTGAAACCTATAATATAAAAATACACACTTTATACCCAAATTCATATGATTTCAAACTATTGAAATACAATTATGTTTTATTACCTACTGTCTAAAAGGGTGGTTACAGTATACCAAAAAATACTTTTAATACACAAATAAGCAATAAAAATGTATGCCAAACAAAATAATGAATAAATTCAACATACATACGTTTGTTTGGGGATATATCAGATTCAGTTTGAATATAAACAGCACTCTTTTGACCCAGGTAGCTGTCTTTTTTTTTTTTTTTTTTTTGGCGCA
>JAUUDW010353069.1:0-13165 GCA_032361385.1 Panulirus guttatus
AACTCATTGATGTACACTTCTAAACTTAATAATCTCTTTGGTTTGAATAAATCATTTAATAAATGTTAAGACTCCAGTTACTACCATATTAAATGTAAATAAAACCTTTGGTTCTTTTGATATGATATATGAAGTATATCACTTGGTTGCTAGTCAACTGCTGTCCAGTCATATGTATTGTCAAATGCTGAGGCATGACCTGCAGCTGATGTTATAGCCACTGTGTCCACTACTTATTTAAAAACATTGTTGAACCATGGCTGTGTAATATTAAGAAAAATACTGAAATATCTTGAAAAATTGCTAAATATTAGGTGAAAACATTTAAGTAAATCCAAAAGTTCAGAATTTCCCCCTGAAAAATGGATATTCAGTACAGTACGATTGTTTATGAATTAATAAAACTGAATGTAGTGTTTATGTTCAAGGCTTTTGATATGGTCAAATACTACCGACTTGTATTCTATATATTTTGACAGTGCTGTGCTATTCATCCAGTTGCTATGCATTTTGACAGTGACATGCTAATGACATGGCTGCTGTATATTTTGAAAACCATGGGCTATTGATTTTTTTTTCATACAAGGAGTCTTAGACTAATGAATGTCCATTGTGCGAAAACCAGTGCTTCATTAAGTGTTGTTTTATATGATGTTTTATTGACCATATTTACTTCAGAATACAATATTTAATGCAGTATTACTATCAGTTATGTGTTTTATACGAATTTCGTTTCTATATATATTTTCTGACTTACGAACAGGGTCCAGGAATGTAACCCATTAAGTCGGCAACCTCTTTTACTTAAAACAGGCATGACCTTTTTTCCCTTATATTGGAACTTAATGTAATATAACAACGTAGCCTAACCGGTCTTAACCTAACCAACACAACCTAACTGAACTAACCTATCTCAACAAGAGCTAACCAGTGAAAACCTCACCTGATCTTCCTTAGTAATAAGATTTGTCTTAATTTTCAATGGTGGTTGAAACATACTAGTGTTAATGTCATCAGCTTCATCCCTGTATGTGGGAGGTCTGTGTATCGGAATTTGTTCATGTACAGGAAATTCCTTTATGTGCTTATGAATGCTTTTCAGCAACCACTACTCAAGCAAGTGCTGTGTTAAGGGAGTTTCCTAAGTTTGGAATACCAGACTGGAGAAGGTAGGAAGTATCATGTTGGTTAGGTAAAAGGTGTTACTATGTGTTAGTTTTTTCCATTTCACTTTTGTTAATGCAATATATGACCTTACAGATCATACAGGCCTTAGATGGTTTTCCAATTGGAGGCAGAGGTCTGAAACCATCTAAAATCATTCCCTATATCCAAGTATGTTATTGATGTTTATTTTGCCTTTCTGTATACATAACATTTATTGAAATCTGTTGATATGTTTTTCTGTCTGTGAAAACACTTCTTAAAAATAATTGATCCTGGTGTTTCATCAGTTCAGTTTCCATTATTTGAGGTTAATATTTTTGTGGAAGTAAATTTTCTGAACTGTAGTTCCCAGCCCATTCTGTTAGTTGGCAAATGGGCATTTTGTTTAAGTTCCTGGGATAGACTGACTGTCATACTTCCTTTTTTATTCAGATTCTAGTCACCATCATCTTTTAATGAAAATTACCATAAATATTTTCAAGGTTGATCCTAAGACTGGTTTCCAGCCTGAGTTTCAAGTATCATTAAGGGACCTACAGCAACAGGGTTTTATATCTGCAGATAACTTCTGTGAACAGTAAGTATTATAGATAGTTATTTGTTTGGAGAATTCATTCACAGGTTTAATATTATAGCATTTAATGTAACTTGATTTAAATTATAGCTATAAATATTTGAAGATATAATAAGCTGATTTATGCTTGTACATTATGACAAATACTCTTGTCATAAGCACTTATAATCTGCTTTATTTAATAAACCTATTGTTCATAAGAGTTTTTAGAGGTTTCTCTGAACTAAATAAATCATACAGTAAAATTTTCACTACAACTTTATTTTTCAGTGAGAGCTCTGTTAGTTTTGGGAAAGGTAAATGTTTTGACTAGAAATGCCCTTTCTTCATTTTGCATAATTTATTTTTATGTGACAATATTGATCTAAAATACAAAGTTTCACTTAGGAATGGCAGTAATTCAAACAGTAAAACATCTTTTGTTTGATGTATCTCATATTCAATACAAATCTTTCAAATTGTTTGTGTCCCTTCTTTTTTTGTGAACAGGAAAGGCTTGGTTAGTTGTGGGTCAGCATTAGTAGAGAAATTTGACACAGACCTCACTATTCCGGGTGTTTACCTTGCCCAGGACAAAGCTGATGTAAAACTAAAGTTCAAAGGTAATGATATGTATACCTATACGTATGTACTCTGTATATATGTAAATAGATTAGTTAAAAGAATATACCCACATTTCAGATTGGTGTTTGACTTGCAGAGTTAGTCATATGTTTGGATTAGTTTTTCAGTCATAGTTGACAGAGTGTCTTAGCCCTTCTTACACTTGGTTCCATAAGATATACCATCATATTCAATAATTGTATGTCAAAAAATGTTGGACTGGAGAGCACGAGTGTGTGTACCTGCTATGTTAATAAACCCACTACCATCGCAAAGCTTAAGAAACAGATCACAGGGCTTCACAGATAATCACCATTAACAGTTATGCATCAGCATGCCAAGCAATCCTTTGCAGGAGACAAGAAAGTTTAGATGCTGGTGGATGCTAATTTGACCACCTCCAGTGAACCCAAAGTGTATGAAAAAATAAGACATCCAGTTAGCTATTATATATCATCAATACTGGTGTTTGGTTTTATCTCATTATGTGCTTGTTTGATGTGGGGGTAAATTTTTATCAACCCCTCTAATGTATTCTTATTTAGAAGAGATGATAGAAGACTTTTTCAATATTATTATGGAGTAAGATGCTTATCAACTTTTCTTTTATTCTCCATTTCCTTCTTAGACTTGAAAGTATATTTATATTACTTGAATTCTGTTTTGTAATTTCCAGTCCATCCAGTCACTATAAGATCAAATAGAAACTATTTTGTAATCACTTGTTTTTGATGGTTACTTTATTATTTTTTCCATCTTTATGTTTATTGTACTAGTTAAAACCTTCTTGCAAGAATAAACAAAATAACAAAATAATACATCTTTAAACAACTTTTCAGTGAGGTTTAAGAAATTGTTCCATCTTACTAGCCTTTCCACAGCTCTTCCCTTGTTCATAGTAAGTGGACACGACTTCTACAAGATTAGTTGATGGGATCGTGTGGTGGTGGTTTTGAAGTGGGAACTATAGAACTTTGTATGCTTTTTTCAATACAGTCCCAAGATTATTAGTATAATTTTGGGTGACAGCTTTTTCAAAATGGTGGAAAATGTCATCTTAATGCTGCTCTGAGGTTGACATTTGGGTAAGCCTGGTAGGCACCATCCCTAAAAGTGCCAAAAAAGGCTCTCATGAGGTTCATAGTTTATTCTTATATCTTCAGTAAACTGCAACCAACTTGTATCAGAGGTAGTGAAGATCTCTACACACAAACCTGACTCTTTCTGGCAATGCAGTGCACTAGTGAACCTCCTACCACATCAGCGAGTTGTTGTGGAGTACAGGTGAGTGATACTAATTTATAAGGGGTAATATTAGATAAAACTGGAACTCGCTTGGGACTTGCATTAACAGAATTTGAGATTTCTTTAACAAATTCTAAGAATTACTCAAAAATTAACTCTTGAAAATATGATTGTCTCTGACTGAGGTTTTGCATAGTCTTAAGTTCTTTCAGTGAAGATATTGTCAATCACTGTATTTAAACACAGAGTTCTTAGAAGGACGCTAAGAAATATTAAAAGTAGAAAGAAATGGAAATAACTTTGGTATTAAGAATGCTGATAGTATGTGGCTGACTTCAAAAACATAACTGCATGTGACATGAAATATGAAAATGTTCAGTAGGAGGAATGCGAGTACTGTATGATCTGTATTTCCTATGAGATGATAGAAAAATGTAAACTTTAGTAGCACAAATTGGAGTACTGGGAATAAGTCTTTCTTTTGATGATCTATATTTTTAAAGTTGTACAAATCAATATTGTTAAAAAGTCAAATTATATGAAATGCTTTGTAAGATTTGCATGGAGATTGAGAGGTATTATAAGCTTTTAGGTATGTTCAGAGATGTTTGATGGTGTCTGAAAGCAAGGTGTGTGTTCATGATATGATTGATGTGAAGAAAGAATTTTATTTTCATTAGGTTTCATTAGTGTAAGAAAATTGGGTGAAATAAGGAATTCGTATGAAAGGAATATAAAGATGAATTAAAGAAATTTACCTAAGTTGAAACAGTAAGACTAGGTTAGAAAAATCTTAATTTATTTCAAAGGGACAGAGTTAAATATGTCTGAAATTGAGAGATGGCGTTTAGTGCAGATGATTATGTGAATATATGCAGTAACTGTTGGTTACTAGAGATTTTGCAAGTGACTTACAGCTTTAAGTTTAAACATGAATTATTCTGTTTGATGGAAGTTAAAATCTATATTTGGATTGTAAACTTAGGTCATAGTGGATTAGTAGAATTAAAAATCTAGTGATAGAAATATTTAGCATGTAAAGTCAAAAAAGATGCTTGATACATACCCTTGGAGAAGTTGATAAGTCGGACCTTTTTTGACTCAACTCTGTCAGGGAAGGATGCAGAGCTAGAACCAACCTGTATGTGAGAGCAGTACTCCATTCTAGAACAGTTCAAGCTTTTGTATAGATGGAGCAACTGTTCAGAAGAAAAGAAATTTTGATATTTAAACAGGGCCCCCAGTTTCTTAGAGGCAGACATAACTGTTCTATAATGTGGGGTTCATTCAGTCAAGAGATGGAATTACAGATGTGTCAAAGGATACAAGAAAGTTGTGAGAAGTTTTCAATTGATAAAAGGGCAGAAACTGGGTCTTATGGCCTGTCCAGACGAGCGGGCCTGATCTGCGGGTACGCCCATTAACAGGCAAGCCATCAAATTGACCGAGCGCCCGATGAACGAAATCACCAGGCGGTGCACGATGGCTCGAGCTTTGACCCTGTGGACAACATTCACGGGCAGGCCCGGCAGAATTTGCCGCCAACCGTGCTGCCTGGTGGACTCGCCCACTTGTCTGGACAGGCCTCTAGAGGCATTAAACTTAAACAGATTTTGTTTACCCTGCTGAGATATCTTGTCCAAGTTTGAGTTAACTGAGGTAGTTGTGTCAAGACAAGATGCAGATTGCGTGAGAGAAGAAGGAGCAGATTCGAGGGATGTGGTAGAATTAATTGTTGAGGTGTTAGCATACGAGTGTATTTGCTTATTTCTAGATGAAAGGAAATCATTGATAAAAAGGATAAAAGTAATGTAGCAGTTGTACAAAAACTTTGGTGATGTAGCAAAGTTTTGTGTATAATGTTTGCCAAATGTTAACTACTAGTATTCAAGTCATTTATGGCAGTGATAGGCTCCATTGTAGTTAATTTTGTGGATAAGCTCATAGAACCTGCAGGACAAAAATGAAAACTAGATTTTGTGAATTTGTAAATATGAGTGTCCTCAGCATGCCTTACTTGGCCTTAGAAATGAGTTTCTTATTCTCAAAATCTATTTTCTTTAATCCTATTAATTGCACTGATTTCATATTTATGTGGTTTATTTAGACATTGTTTTTTTAATTGTAATTGTTTTTATTTTTACAGCTCACCTAACATAGCCAAACCATTTCATGTTGGTCATCTTCGCTCAACCATCATTGGAAACTTCATCGCTAACCTTCATGCAGCCCTTGGACATAATGTGACTCGCATCAACTATTTAGGAGACTGGGGTACACAATTTGGGATCTTGAAATATGGGTGAGATTAATGGAATTTTGACTTTTGAGAACTATTGATTATTAGTTAATTTTCAGAATTAATGAGCTATCTTCAAAGTTTTGCAGGGATTCACCTGACACATTACAGTTCTTAATATATCACGCTAATAATTATATTCAGTAAGGGATATATTAAGATGTTTCATTCTGGTACTACCTTTCAGACTGTCATGGCATAGCCCCCAAGACCTTTTATCTGAATAGTTTGTGTTCATGTTCTCTCTATGGGGAACACAGTGGGCAGATGGATAGAGTCTTTGATTGCTCAGCTCATGGTTCTGGGTCTTCATTATGTTTACTCAATTAGTTGCAGACCTGTAACAGACCTGTGTGAGTCATAAATTAGAGTTGTTTGTTGTAAATGTGGTTTGTGTACTTAATTTCTTATTTACTGTATGCCAAGATACTTGTGTGATCCCTTGAATGTATTTCTCACAAGCACAATTGTTTTTTATTTGATATAAATAGATTGGGAAATTATGTATTTCATGTAGTAATAAAGAATTTCTTTATCATCTTGATTTGCAGATATGATGCAAAATGCATGACAGAAAAGGATTTAGAGGAAGATGCCATAAAAAAACTTTATGAAGTGTATGTATGGGCTAATCAGGAAGCAGAATCAGATCCTGCTGTAAACCACACTGCTCGAGATATATTTAATAAGATGGAACAAGGCGATGAAAGTGAACTAAAAACTTGGGAGTTATTCAGAAATGTATCAATAAAAGATTTTAAAAGTGTTTATGCACGTCTCAATATAAACTTTGATGAATACCATGGTGAAAGTATGTATAGTGCTCAGAAATGTCAGGAGGTTTTGAAGTTGATGGAGCAACAAGGTCTTTTAAGAACTTTAGATGATGGAAGAAAAGTTTATGACTTAAATAGAAAACAAAGGGTAACTGTTGTTAAAAGTGATGGATCTAGTATGTACCTTTCAAGAGATATAGCTGGGGCCATAGACAGACAAAAAAAGTATGAATTTACTAAAATGTACTATGTGGTTGATAATTCACAGTCAGATCATTTCGTTGCTTTATTCAATATAATTAAGAGCTTAGGTTTTGAATGGGCTGATAATATGAGACATATCAAATTTGGGCGAATTCAGGGAATGAGCACACGCAAGGGAACAGCAGTACTCTTACAGGACGTTCTGGATGAAGCACAAGAAATCATGATACAGAAGCAGCAGGGGACAGATAGTAAGTATGTAAATTGAAGTTAATATCACTTGTACATTTAAAGCCTTAGATTCTTCCAGTAAAGAAGAGATGAGTTCCAGAGTCTCTAGGTCATAGGGATGAAAAAGTCTTTTTCTCTTAGCTTTTCATCACATGCCTTTTCTATCTCTAATCTTGCAATCTATTTGAATATCATCATTAAGTTCATTTTCAGTTTATGGGGTGGATCAGGTACGTACAGGCTCTAGGTCAATCATGCACATCCTCAGTGCATGACCAATGTGTTGAAATGAAACCTGGATAGTTACACAAGCGCTTTGTACTTTTTCTAGTCAGCATTCTAAGTTGATTTGTCAAGTGAGGTCAACTCCTTCACTGACTTAAACTTCATGAACAAAATGCTTCAATTGCACCTGATCCCTTAGTCATTCCTCATATATCTTCTGAAATACTCTTAAGCCTTAACAGTGAGAGTTGTTCAGGGACAGAACTTGCATTTTCTAAATGCATATACATTAATTTTCAGGAAACTTTTCCACTGACCAACAGTTCAAAAATCTTGTTTACAGATTCTCCTCCCTTCCAAAATATATCATGTGTGCAATGTATGAAGAATTCATTAACCTTCATAACATGTCAGATCAGCTGTATACTGTGCCATGTGTGCTAGAAGGTATTACCAGACTCCACCTGCATGAGGTTACACTGTGAGTGAGAAATCATCTTCAGTGAGGTTCAAAATAGTCCATCATTTCCCAGCTACAGATTGTAGCATTAGAGCTGCAAGAGCCCTATGAGAGAGGTCGTAGCTATTCATAAAAAATGTGTAAATCTCACCTACAAAATTGACAATTACACTCTTTTGCCATGGTAGGAGTAAAGCAGGGACTTTAGGAGGGGATGAGAATGCATCACTATCTTCCCATACACTATTAGGTCCTTTTTGCATGGTTTTACTGTACAAGCATATTTCCAGGAATGCATCCCTGTACAAAGCATGGGAAAGTTGTGGCTACATTTTTTTTTTTTAGTTTTACTGGAGAAGCAGAGTTGTTGAGAATCTACTTCAAAACTGAGGGAACTTTCTTAAAGTGGGAAGTATTTGACAGAAAATCTGAATCCTTTGTTTACTACCATTATCATACAGTTGGAATAATTACCATTCACTTAAAGTTAGTGTAACAAAAATCTTTGAATCTCAGCAACAAGAAATACTGTACGACTAAATGGAACTGAAACAGCAGAGAGATTAGCAGTATCCTGTGTCTTAATTGGAGATATGAAGCAGCGACGCCAAAGAGATTATGTCTTTTCTTGGGACAAAGCTTTGCAGGTAAGAATTCATAAATTCATAGTGCATTAGGGTTTCCTGAAACACAGAGAAAGTGCAGTAAGAGATTTTCAAGTGTGAGTTACAAGTTTCTATAATCGTTTTAAAGAATGCATGGATATATTTTAGATGCTTTGATTATATAGAAATTAGGTGGATGCTTTGTGTGCAGGGTACATGACTATTGGTAGAAATCTTCAGCATATGCTTCTACTGTTTTCTTGGATTTTGAAGATGAAATAGAAGATAACTATGCATCATAAGTTACTCGTATGTCTTATGTCAGCAACATTTCCATAGATGAAAAAATTGGAGGAAGCAATGAATCTTTCTAATGCATGTCTACATTGTTGTTACTGGAGGTTGCATTTCTAGAAAAAGCTGGTGTCAGTGAATTTCTCATAAATAAAAGGTAGCTTTCCACAGTAAAAGGGGACAGTGTTGCTTTCAGGCAATGCCAAAGTCTCTCTTTTGCACTGTATGAAATTTTCATACATAAACTAATTGCAGTTTAACTCTTACAGGACTGAGCAGAAAATCCAAATGGGGTGCCTATAATGGAAGTTTTTGAAAAATTAAAGAAATATTTTAGTTTTATAAGTTGATAGAAAAAGGAAAATAACCTTATTTGTTGCTGTACAGACACATAAACTTGGTTAGAAAACAAGGTCAGTGCTCACTTGGCTGATTGCTGTTTTACTGACACTTCCAGTCACTCACTCATGTGTTTGTTTTTAATGTATTATGTCACAAACGTCACACCTATGGAGACTTTATCGCATGATATATAATGAAAAAAATAATATATGATAATTTAGTATGTGTTACAAGCACTATAGTAACCACAAATACTATGCTAAGGTTATTTACGTTATTTTCATAATTTTCAGAAATCTACACTAATACGTAAACTAATACTCCGCCTTTATTTTTTATACCATCTATATCAGTCAAAATCATGTTCTTGTAATGATGAGAGTTCATCATTAATGGAATCATCATCACTTTCATTGGTGCCCAAGAGACTATAACATATGTTGCAAGTACATACTTAGCACACATGCTTAGGAGCACCAGGGTTATACCTTTCTCCTTTGTGTTATATGGGTAACTGACATCATAGGATTTATTGTTTCCTAGCTTTGCTTAGTTTACTGGTGATGGTATCTTCAACATCTTTTTAGAAAAAGTATTTGGCTCTTATTTTATCAGAGCTGAGTGTAATGATATTGTGAAAAATGTGCATCACAAGGTGCAGTGTGTTTTCTTTGTCATGTACACAGCTCTCCACTGTTACTGTAGGATGGTACATACAGATTCATAACCAAATACCAGATGCTTTTACCATCTACATACACTCAGGTATTTAAGACCCAATATCAATGCCCAAAACAAAAGTTGAGGAATTCATACTGTTGGCTTGGCTATTATGTGAAGGGTGTTGCATGCTTGAAAAACGTAGGAAAATGGGGGTGCTTCAGCAACATGCCCAAAGGGGATAGAAAAATCAAGGGAACATGATTTGAGGGAAAGCAGTAATAGTTTGGAATTTGAGAATGTGTATCATGCTAATAATGTGTTGTAGTGTGAGTGGGGCCATGGGAAAGAACGTTCAAGGGCGAAAGGGCAAACCCGTATCTTCTCTGACAGTTGTGCTCTCATGGGTACTTCGTAGAAGCTGGTTTTATATTTTTTTATAATGTTTTCAAATCACTAAACTTCTTAGGATATTTTATTGACTGTTCTTAATAAAATGAAAATCATTTCCTAGGATTTTTTAATTGACTGGTTATCTGTAAAATGAAAATTACAGCCAGATTTTCCTTGACTGTGAATATATTTTTATTTGTATGCAGACCAAAACCTTATGAAAAGAATTATTTGCTCTCAAGAGATCATTGTATCCATTAGTATTTTTGCCTTCAGGATATTCGTTGATATTCGTCAATTATTGTAGATCCTGTATGATCTGATAACTTTATTTGGGTAGAAGTTATTTAGCAAACAAAGGTTGCATGGTTTAAAGTTACAAAGCAGATATTTTGATGAATTTTCTTTGAGGCCAAGGGAATCCATATAAGAAATGAAATCATTGTGAATTTTTATGTATTTCATTAGTTTTATTTTGAGTTCAGTTGCCTTACAGTTGAAATAACTCATGAAGTAAATTACTTTGCTATATAAAAGCTGCTCTCTTTCTTAAATTAGGTTTCACACAAAGTGATCCTCAGCTATGGGTTATTGGAAAAGAGGACTTATGTCTTTGATCTGTGATAATATTTTTCTGTCAGTTTCAGCATGATCTTTTGACTGATTGCAGAGTCGTGGTGATACCGGGGTTAAACTACAGTATGTCCACTGTCGTCTTGTAAGCCTTGAAGAAAATTGTGGTGTGAAATATAATTCACAAATAAGCATCAGCTGTCTAACAGAAACACCAGCTCTCAATCTTGTATGGGAAATTGCAAGGTTAGTGAAGCTTTTTGTATTTTCTATTTGTATGTCGTTTCTATAGATGGGTCCTGGCATCACCAGGACCTTTCCTAAGGCTCCTGTTGTCCAAGGCTGTGTTGCTTCCAGTATCAGGCAAATGAAGACTTCTTTGGAGTGAGAAGTTCTTTAACAAGACTGTACTCCTTGTGATACGTCTTTGCCAAGGGTGACTTTTCATTTACAGTGTGACCTCGAGCATGTGGAGTCTGGTAACATATGCACATATACTCACATCATTTTAGTTCACTCTATCCCATGCCCATCTTTCACCCAACAACATGTTCAGGCCTCGATCACTCAAAATCTTTTCACTCAGTCCTTCCATCTCCAAATTGATGTCTCTGTTCTTCTTGTTGCCCAACATTTCTGACAAATACATCCTCTTTGTCAAACTTTCCTCTCTCATTCTCTCCATATGTCCAAACCATTTCAGCACATCCTCTTCAGCTCTCTCAGTCAAATTCTTTTAATTACCACACCTCTCTCTTACCCTTTCATTATTTACTTAATCAAACCACTTCACACCATATATGGTCCCTCAAACATCTCATTTCCAACACATCCACCCTTCTCCGCACAACATTATCTATATCCCAAGATAATGTTCTCTCTTTCCAAACATAATTCAGCACTCCCAGAACCTTTGCCCCCTCCCCACCTTATGAGTCACCTGCTTCCATGGTTCCAGTTGCTGCCATGTCTACTCCAAGGTATCCAAAACATTTCAATTCCTCCATTCAAACTTACACCCCAACTATCCTGTTAGTTAACCCATTGTGAATTAAGCATCCTCACCTGCTAAAGGGACAATTTAGGGAGAGGTAGATTAATGGCTATTAAGTGAAGGTTCTAAAGGTAACATTGTGCTGTTCAGTTTTGGGAACAGTTTCTTTAATCATAACCTAATACTCTCAATTTTCACTTTTATTTCAGATTTGATGAGGTTTTGGTCGAGACCTACCGAGAACTGGAGCCATGTATACTTGTTAATTATTTGTTCAAAATTTGGTAAGATGAGTTCCTTTTTCTTCATTTGACTTAAATAGTTGAGTGTAATGATGTCATTTATTGAATACTGTTTTGTGTGTTAGACTGGTCTGTTTCTCACGTATACCACTAACCTTAAACTAATTATTTCTCTAACAGAGAACCACTATTTATTTATGAATAGAATGAAATTTGCAAGATAAATATGCAAAGCATTATTAAAGAGGTTATTTTGATGTTTGCAATGCTTGGGTATGTTATAAATTGCTCCTATAGTGGTGATGTGATCTGAAGTTCAAATGCTTTCATCTAGAGGTGGTTTTAGGAATTACAAGAGTGGTTTACATGGGATAACTACTCCACCAACTTCTTGTCATTTTCTGTATAGTTTGGTGGTCCTGCTATTGTAGCTATTCCCCATATAATGAAGGGATTACGTTTCTGAAAAACCTCATGTTGAACAAGCATTTGAAACCCATTACATAACAGGGTTTTGTCCCTGAGCACTGATTTTCAGTATCTAAATGATGAGTATGGAATATACATGCAACATATTACCCTCTGAACTACTTACCACAGAATAAGGTTATCAGTTTTGATGGTATTTAATGAAAACTTACTGACTATTTGGAGGTGAAGTGGGATGGGATAGAGAGGGGTTAGTTGGAGGGAGAGGGAGGGGACTAAGTTTATTTGCTTGACCCCATTAATTACTGGATTTAACTGTTGTTTCATTTGGAGTGGGAAATCGTTTCTGCCAGCCCAAAACCTACAAAACCAATCACACACTCAGGGCACCCTTACATCAAATAAGGTTCATTATCAATCATAGGCTTGACTTCCTCTAACAATATAGCAGTATTGTCCTCCGTATTCATGATGCTGTAATATTTCCACCGCTGTTTGACCGAAGGCTTTACCATTCCCATTTGTACTGCAAAGTCAGCAAAATGTTCTCAGGTAGCATGCCATGAAGGCAACAAACACTCCAATTCATGGGCTGATGTAAGAAGCCATGTGTTTTGTGAGGTACTGAACTCCACCCTGAAATTTGAATTTATATCAACCAGGTGTTCAAGATTGCCTGTTGCACTGTCAAGAATGAACATACTTTATTGGTCAAATTATTTTTTTCTGGTATATTAGTGCTCTATAGAAGGAGAGAGAGCTAGTGAGCCATTCGTGATAATACTTTGGGTGACTCAAGGTGTGTTGTGAAATCACAGGTTATGCTTGGGGTTTTCTGAGTGAAGCAAT
>JAUUDW010353180.1:7642-29405 GCA_032361385.1 Panulirus guttatus
AAAAGATTACAAACTCATTACCAAATACATCAAAGGAATTGAATCATATTGTACTTTATAACAAGGCTTCATTACAACATGTTTACTTAGATTATTCAGTACAAAATGTCAAGAGATATAGATTTGTTTGATAAGACAAGTATTAATACCTATTCTTTGAGAAATTATACTCATCTTTACAATTCCTTGAGAAACTAAGACATAAAAAAAAAAATCTTTACAAAATAGTCATTCAAAATGAGAAAGTTCAAACACAATACTGAAAGCCATATAAGAATCATCTTGAGCTCTACCAACCTTAGTATTCTACTACAATATTCTTTCAGATTCAATATGATAACTTTCATGAACACTAGCAGAAAGCAAATCCACACCTGTGTGGCTTGCATTCATGTGAAAACTTGCTAAAATGCATGTAGGATTGCTGTTTACACTGTATATCCATAAAGCAGGCTGTATAGATGTTATCAGATACTGACTGTCATGCAAAACTCCACAGACATAAATATTATCTTAATAACTAATGACTATAAAATTACGATAACTATGAAATAATAATGACTGGAAATATGCACTGCTTGCGTTTTATGAGCAAATTATATGCCACTAAAGACTACTAAATATGATAATTTTTTTTCATACTTTGATCCCTTTCCTGTCTTTGCAAGGCAGCACATGGAACAGACAAAATCCTTGCTTTGCTCCTTCTGTTCCCAATTTTAGAAAGTTAATACAGGTGAGAAGGATTTCCTGCCCTTAAGAATTCACTTTAATGACACTCAGGTGATACAGGATAATATTCTTTCTCCCACTTTTCCAAGAATAGCAATGAGATATTCAGTGATAGTGTTCTGAGTAATATTTAGCCAAAATCTCTTAAATGTAAAACAGAATACATATTAATGACGCCTACAGTATTATAACAACAGATTTTATCCCATAGTCCTGTGATACACATCATATCACAAATATGTCTATTACAACATGTTTATGTTGAGTGAAAACACTAGTTTACAATAAAATGTACAATGGAATTAGCCAAATATTCAGTAGGTTTTCATAAATCATAGTGACTAATCCTTCAACAAACACATTCATAGCAAATTCTCACCAAACATTATACTTGTGAAGACTGACTTCCAGTCAGGTGATGGCTTTTGAGGAAACACATTAGAATGAGCATATACCAACACTTCACTTAAGGCAGTTCGCCAAGTGTGCAGGCGAAGGAGAAGTGGAGCAGTAAGAGGATACTTAGTACAGTTGCTGAGGTCTTCATTAAAAAGTGTTGAGAAGTAAATGTCACCTGGAAATGAGTGAATGTACTATAGTGCATGCAAATACATATATTTGAACTGCAACGTTTATCTGATATGCACAACTATGATGGTTTTACTCATATATACAGTGGAGAATATAATGAGTGTTTTACAACTGAATACCACAGGAAGGTATACAGTGGCCATATATGCAACATCCACAAACTGTCTGCCTCCATGCAGACCCTCCTCTAAACACTTCAGTTTATACATATCTCAGAACACTACAGTTGACAACCTTCATACATACACACATATACCCTGTACCTATTTCCATTTTTATACATAACTGCCTTTCCTGCCTTTGTAAGGTAGAATCAGAAACGGATGAACAATGACCTTATTGGCACACACACTTTCTCTGGCTATTAAGTGTAATACACTCAAACCATGGCTTACCATTCACAGACAAGTCCCACAAACCAACTTCCATGGTATGCCTTGACTGCATTATATGTCTTGGTTCAGCCCACTGATATTATGTTATCCTCTACACACCACACTGATCTGGTTCATTATATCCAATGCAAGCCACCTGCCCTCCTAGATATTCAGGCCTAGATATCTTAAGGCTTCCTGTACTCCACCCTTCCATTTCTTAGTCTTCCCTTCCCCATTGTTTCCTTTCTTTTTGACCCAAAGATCATCTTAATCAGTCTTTCTTTGCATATGTTTTCCATATATCTGAATTATTTTAGCATATCCCACTTGGCCTTCTTAATCAGACTGCACTCACTACCACATCTTAATCTTACACTGGTATTCCTTACATGATCAACTCACCTATCACCCTGTCTTTCAAGTATTTCATTTCCAATACATCAATCTGGTTCTTTCTTATGCATTAAGGCCAAAGACTCATATGCATGCAACACTGTCAGGACTACTATACTATCTATCTATGTTTTATATTTCTCACACCCATTCCCATTGGAAACTCCCTCTACGGGGTGGCTACAGCAAAAGTCTCCATAAATGGTGAACTACTACACATTCAAAGTGATCTATCTTTGCCTTTATGCGCAACGACATTTCCTTCCATATAATCTATCTTCCACCCTGAAACACATCAGCCCCCATTATTCTACCTGCAATCGTGTCCATTTTGAGGAACACAGCAATCCACTTCATGTCCATCCAGTTTAACATAAGAACATCCTGTCTTGCCTCCCTGCTGCACCTAATCACCTTACTTTTGTTTACATTTTCTCTTAACTTTCTCCTTTTACACACTCTCCCAAACTTTGTCCCCAGCTTCAGGGGTTTCCCTCTCAAGTCTGCCACCTGAGCCATGTCGTCTGCAAACAGCAACTGATACACCATCCATGCCAACCCCTAGCATACTGTAAGCCTGTACTTTGCACCAAGAACCTCATATTTACATCCCTCACCACCCTTTCCATGAAGAGATTTAAAAGCCATGGTGACACCACACATCCCAGATGAAGATGCACCTTCACTGGCAACATTTGTCTTCTTTCCCACTAGCTCACATGCCTGAATCTCTCCACAAACACTCCTGATTGCATTTAGAAACCCTTCATTTACCCAATATATTTGTAGCACCTTCCAAAAGCCCCTTTATCAACCCTATCATATAGTTTCATGACATCCATAAGTAACACATACAAATCCCTTTCTTTCCCCCAGTATTACTCACAAATCCCTCAAAGCAAACACCTGATCCACGCACCCTCTATTTCTAGTTACTTTATTCCTTTGCTATCTTTTGGCCACTCTTTTCATATCCATGATCTCCTCATGTCCACATGTCGAGGTTAACAAAACCTTTCATAACTCCATATAATTTCCTCATCCCTGCTTCTACCACCTAGCTTCCAGTCTAAATTTTAGAAAATTAATTCAGCTACTAGCTACTATTAAGGACATATATTTCACTAACATACAGTGGCTTGGGTGACAACATACCCTGTAGTAGAGCTAGTTGCTTAATTTTTCAATACTGTACAGAACAGTGCATGAAGAACCATACACAATAGTCCCTCTAATCAAAGAAGCTGCACCCTAACTTGTAAATTCCATGTTTCAAAAAAGCATCTTCCATTTCTAAAGCACCTGACTTCAAAGTACCAGTCAATCACGGCCCTAAGTTGTTTTCCTTCTGTGTGGTCACAAACCTTATGTGTACCAAACATCGGCTAAGCATCAGTTTCATCTTTTCTAAACGAGTTAAACAAGAGTGATGCAGGGCTCTCATGTTGTGAAATTAAGAAGGGGCTTCATGATGTTTCAAGCACATCCATATCATCATCAAGAGGTAAAGGTGCACAAGAGACCTGGCATAAAATTTTGAGTGTCCTTTCCTAGTACTAAGCCACTGTTCAGGGAAGAGAATTCAATGATCGCAGTAAAAGGATAACATATGTTTAATTTACTTTTATAGGTCGTGATTAGCTAGGATTGTAAGGACTCACAAGTAATACTTAGGGAGGTTCAGTTTTTCTTCACTGACTGGGTCCAGCTGCTCTGATTGGAAAGGAGAACCTAAAAGTAACCTAGCACAACCAGCAACTAAGTGTAGGAAATGAACAAGCTGAGCTGCAGAAAACATACTTTCTAGGTAGATGGATAGCCATCCAATTATTACTAAACACTTTTCCCTTGTGTAGAGTACTTATAGTGCTATTAGATTCTTACCTTTCACTCTGTTGGAACCAGAAATGTTTAGCAGGAATAAGTAGAGAGGATTGACATTAAGGAGCCATACAGTGAATGCCAACAATCCTCTCATCAGATTCAGTCCCATTCTCAGCTGTGCAATACATCAGTGTATTAAAAAAAATATTTCAAATTCTGCATTAGAAATTAAACTTTCACTTCAGCCTTAATTATTCCACTTACTCTACTATCTTTTTTCTAGTTTTGTTACATCATATACCCCATAACAAACTGGGTAGATTCATTATAGAGTAAAAATTCATTATGTTGTAATTGGTAATTCAGAAAGTCCTTTACTTTGCAAGTTAGAAAACTGTCAAACACTTCAACATGATCATGAAATGCCAGGAAGTCAGAAAACTGTCAAATGCTTCAACATGACCATGAAATGCCAGGTATATCATTCATTACTGGTCACATGTAATGTCTAAAGCATATATCCAATCAAACTTTGATATAACAGAGAGTCATATCAAAAGTGATGAGCTGTCAGACATCGTGAGTCCTATGGAGCATGACAAAATATGTATTGATGGGCTAAGAGATGAATGAAATTATTTTCATTACAGTGAAACTAACTAATATGAGATGAAAAGAGCAAATCAATTGGTTACAAACACAAGCCCATTATACACAAAATTTCAGCAGTAGAGGGTAAACAACTTACCAGGACAAATACCAGGTAGTAAATAGTTGTGGTTGGCAGAAGAAATATGACTAGAGTAAACACCACAGCAGTGAGGACCCTTGTCAAAGACATGTGGCCTCCTAATTCATAGCTATCCACACGTTGTTTTAGGGGATTCCACTTCCGGCCACGAAATGCACGCCACTGAGATCTCAAAAGTGAGATCTGCAGCATGTGGATTCTGCAGTAATTAACTGATTTTACAACAGGGGAAACAGTAAACATGTAGAAGTAATACAAAAAGGCATAGAGGTCAACATTTACTGCTCAACTTTTAATAAGAAACTCAAGTTAAGTAGTAAAAGGGGAAAATCAAAGGGAAAATCCAAGTATATGAGAGTTATTACACAAAACAAAATTAATTATGCAGGATATCTACTGACAGCTTATACAAATAAAATGCAAATGCACTTTCAATCTGAAAAAAAATGCTTGAGGAGTACTTTTCTCTTACATGGTTGCTATCATTATAGTTTTAGTTTTTTAGTATGCCTTATACATACTGGGGGTCAAAAAATAGTAATCAAATACTGAGCTGCTTTAAGAGGCCATAAACACCCAAGGCAATTGTTATTACCTAACCATACCTTGTCCCCTAAAATAATCTACTACTAAAGCTAATGTTGGAAGTATTTTGGACACTAGAAACACACAATATGGAGTGGGCATGGTAATGTAACATATGCATTAAAAACCATACCTAGCACCATAAACATAGAAACAGTAGAGATGCAGTGTAGCAAGGTCCAAGAGGTCTGACAGAATGGCAACTTGAACTGAGGCTCCACACATCCCTAGCCAAACAAGCACCCATGCTAATCCTCTCAATACTGGGTCTGCCAATTCTGTAAGACAATGCAATGAGCAAAGTCAGACAAACTGTTAGGAGAAAAAAATTCTCAGTAATGCTGACTGATTTTTATAATAGACTAAACTGTCTGCATTTCCAGTGAAAGCTACCACTGTATGATATGGCTGTATACTTGTAGACAGAATGTTTTTGATAGCATGTTTCAGCTGGAGGGTGAAGATGATTACGCATCAAATCTGGGGTTATGCAAGGCTGTAATGTTAAGGAGATATAAGTTATCAACATAACTGGGCAGTGTTTTTGATGATGCTGTAGTTGGTAATTCTGTTAGCAATAATGGAGGAAAAAGGTAAGTAATATCAATCGTACATTATAAAACAATGTCGAGAGACACAAAGAGATGTTAACAAAGCTAAATAACAGAAAAGAAATCATGCTGGGAGGACACAGCACACTAATCCCACCAAGGCACCTGCCTTATAATGCAGTGTGGACAAATAAGATATTATGTGGTTTAGAAGATGAAATAGCTACCTATAATGTTTACACATCTCAGGAGACCATGAAGTGTGATTTTGAATATAAATCAGATAAAGAAAATTTTCATGCACAAGGAGTTAAAGGGATGATCACACTCTAGGAGTGTTGGGTACACAACTGATTTAAATAGTGCTAATGTGGGAAGATTTAGAGACCTTAGTATTGTGCTAAGATTTAAATACTGATGAAACCTTTTGTTTAAACGGCTCAGAATACATTACTGATATTCGAAATCTTGCTATTATTCTTCTTTCTGAAGACAACTTTCTTTTTACCATGACTCCATCCCAAAATGTGTAATAAAGAGAAACTTTACTGAGGAAGTTAACTTTCTTTTTACCATGGCTCCATTCTGAAAGAGGTTATGAAAAGAAACTTCTTTTCATGCTGGCTATCAATTTTTTTTCACTCTGGGTGACTGGAGAGAGCCATGAGGAATTTAGTTCACCAGGTTAAGATAAGTCTGGTCATTTTGCTGGTTACCACATTCAACAATGCTTTGTTAGGAAATGAATCAACCAATCAGCATTTAACAAAAATGCAGCTTCATCGGATCTGAGACTGGATAGCTTTGCCAGGGTATGGTGATACCAGGATTAATTCACTATTTTGTTAGAAGCCCTATAGTGGTTTGTTTATGTCTGTAAATGTTCAAGCAACAATATTCAATGTTCTCAAGACAGTGAAACACACTGAAGATCAAACCATGAAATATAACCAATTATTATTATCATTACTATCTATTACTATTATCACCCATGGGGATAAGGGATTACTATCTATTACTATTATCACCCCTGGGGATAAGGGAGAAAGAATACTGCCCACTATCTCCTGCATATCATAGAAGATGACAAAGAGGGGCAGGATTTTTTCATTTATGGCTCATTCATCTGCTCCTGATGGTAACTTGCTCATATAGAAAATAACAAATGCATATACAAGAACTGCTATCATTTTTACCATTATCATATTCATCTTACTATCATCAACATCATTATTGTTACTATCATAATTATTGATATTATTGTTATCAACACTATTAGTATTACTATCAAACACCAAGACCCCTTTTATGGGGCACCTACATCTTCAAAGCTGCACTCCACTCAGAATGAGGTAAATGATGACTCCTTTAAAGTGAGGAGGTCCTCAAAGAGACTTTACAACAACACAGCCACCCCAAAGGTGATTTCTTACTAGGGGTGTCTGATTAAACCAAATACTTCATATCATTCAGATAATAATGTAAAAGTCTTGTGCTCTAAGCCACTGCTTCCTAACCAGGGTGTCACAGCACTTTGGCACGCACTGAAAAGAACTTGTAATACTATGGAGAGAAGCTTGGTCACTGTGAGGGTGCAATCATGGCAAAACGAACCATAGAATGACTTGATCTACAAGTCCTTGGTGCAGCAGAGCCAGGTAGGAGCCTCTGCAAGCACTTAACTAGGCTTGCCCTCTGCCAGTGGCCTGTTAAAGGTGAGTCAATAAAGGCTAAGAAGCGGCACTAGAGTTCTTTAGTTATGGAGACTCTGTTGCTATGGTCACCCCTTTGAAGGAGTTCCAATGGGAACAGGTGTCAAAGATATAGATAGTTAAATGGAACAATCGTGTCCAACAAAAAATACTTTCCTTCATACCTATATTATATCATCCCTTAAGCTTCTCTTTTCTAAGCTAAATAAGTTCAAGTCATCTAACCCACTCTCTCAGGATTTGTTTCTCAGTCTCAAGTGCTCACTGCTGAATTCTGTCTATGTCTCTTTTTGAGTTAAATACAACAATGATGAGATATATGCTAAAACAATTACTACTGTATTAATTCTTAAAATCAAAGTATAAATCCACAGTTTGCTTACCTAGATACAACTTCCACATATGAACATGATAGGAAAAGAAAGCTGAGAGAGCTTGTGTAAGAGGCTGGTTTAACTTAAGACCAGCTGGGACACCACTGAGCCACTCCAACAGATGCTCAACACTAGCAGCCAGCAACTGTAGAGGTAAGGTTTATTAACATAAAAATAGTATATTAACCTTGCTCCCTAATAAGTGATCATATGTTGTTACATAAGACACAAAGCATAAACAATCCTGTACAACTGTGAAGTACTACAATGTTAGAAGAAATCTTCTTAGAAAAGATGGAGGGTGTTCTTTGGTATGAACTAACTCTAATCAGATCATTGCAAAAGGCAGTCCTGACCTCAGACTAAACCAAGTGCTCACAAGTTTGAGTGTTATGGCCCATCAAATATACTAAACTTGAAAATACAACTAAACTTTGTTGTACTGTATTATATCTCCTACAATAGCCATACAATTATTCAAACACCCATTGCATGCCATATACCTGAGTTAATCAACGCAAATCTCAGTTTTACTAATGCAGCTGCTATACGTAGTATTACAACATAAAGAATTGAAAATGACATCATAAATGGGTAATGTTTTTACTGTACTACTGGAATTCATAATAAATGCAAATATTGTTAAAAATTTTAATAAGTACTTCAGATAACTCCATGAATTTTCATTCAGTCTAAGAGAAGATATGTATATCTACAAAAGGGGTATGGTAGTCCATAATGTTTCACTTTTAGATTCCAGATCTATCACAAACAAGTGGCTAGTGTTTAGATATTTGAATTCATATGTAATACAACATTGCCCAATTTTTATTAAATTGTTTTCTATCTTCTAATCATATCACATACAACAAGCCATTCTATCATGATATATTTAGTTTTTCTGTACGTAATCATCTGGATATCATTCCAACATTGCTGTATTATTGTACATGAAACAAACATAATAAGAAGGGTATCAGTCTGTCTGGAGAAGCAAATAGTAATGAACATACAATACACCACTATTTCATGCCAGTAAAGTAAGATCATCTATCCACAACATTTAAGGAAGCTAGCCTCAGCAACTGGGTGTGACGATAAGTCAAGAAGCGTAGCAATGTTATGTGGATGTCCGTGTGATGTGAGTGCAGGAAAATTTAGAAGTAAATGGACAAAATCTTCAGTAAAAAGGTTACATCTTGAGGATGAGAAGTCTTGTTCAAAGTTAAAACAGTGCCTGTAAAACTGTAAAGACAGGTGGTGTCCAGAATGACAATGAAAATTTGTAACTCATAAATGCCCTGTGAGTGTAATTTTGAAGAGGTGTATGTATGGTGAAGTGAGGTCTCAGACTGGATTGGGAGAGTGATTATTTAGTGCTTGTTGGGACATTTCAGTGTGAATACACTTTGTCATCATCATGTATATTTGAGGATGTTGGATCTGTAACTATAGGTTGCTGAAGTGTGAAACAGGAATGTTTTTCATCTCTCTGTAGGAGTGGTTTGGAAGGGAAGGGTTCAGTGCTCAGTGCTGCTGCATATTATAAATATAGAGATACAGATGGGGTATATTAATACAGAAATATCATCATCAAGCATAACAGAGGTTGCTGAAAGACACTCTGTGTCTTAGTTATGATTCTGATAAATATCACAGATATGCCAAAAGAATCTTACCTTTGTCCAGCTATGAAAGGAAGTATATATATCATTTACTGATGCATAACTGCTTATAATACAAAAAACGGCAACTCCAATCAATATGTCTATTACAATCATTGTAAGCAAGCGGCCTGATAGTAAACTCCTTTTCTTGACTTGCAATTCTTGTTTCAGTTTCTCAGTCTGAGCAATTCTCAAAAGTATTTGTTGAAGAGCACTGCTTGAATAGTCAAATCTCTCTATCAATACTGAATGAAGTTTCTGCAAAGCAACTTTTGGAATCCATAACAACAAAAGGAATATCCTTATCAACAGTAATGTTAACCTTGTAAAATATTCTCTCAATTTTGAATTATTTATCTCATGGTAATCTTCTTGGACATGATGTACAAAATAGGGCACAATATCATTAGCATGATCTTTATCTTCATCAAAGGGAAACTTTTGACTAATAAGCTCTGACTCGCATATTTCCTTCGAGTCATATAGTACAAGATTCACTTCACTTAGAGAAACATTTTTTTCAAATATTCTCACAGACTGAAGCATAATACTAGGCTCTGTTTGAACTTCTAACCACACGTTCCTGGTGAGTCTCTCAGTTTGAGATCTAATTTCTTTACCGATACATCCAACAGGAGACTCTACGTGTGAACTCATGGATGTTATAACAACTATGTGTGATGTTCTCTCATCATTTGCATTAGCTGAAAAACCATAAAAATATATTAATAAAAAAAGTACATGTAAAAATGTTGAGCTTTTAAAGTTCATCAAAGTTTACCATATGAATCACTTCAATCAGGCATACATTACATAAATAAGATTAAATGGTTATTCTATTGCAAAGGATTTACATGTGTTTGTTTCCCATATCAATAGCTAACCACAAATCAGAAATACTACTCTATGTGCTCTCATTGTCACTTCACGAGAAAAGCTGTTCTCTAATCTTTCTTATTCTTCAGCACTTTTATTTTTCATTCGGTATGGCTTGCATTTACTTTCTAAATGAGTATTTAGGACCTCTCCTTCTTATTACCTACAATTAGAGTTTGAAAATAATAATAACAAAGATGATAATTATAATAAATCATAATCATATTAACAGTAATAGCAATAATACTAATGATAATAAGAATAATTGCAAAAAGGAAGAGTATGGATATGCCTGATGATGATACGTGGTGTGAGGTGTGATGATCATGGAAACGACAATATCGTACAATATAAACTAACCCTGTGAAGTGGTAAAACTTCCACATAAGAGTGTGCCTTGTTTCCCATGAAGCTGCATGGGTAAGAGGACTGTCACAGTTGCAAAGCCCAACATCCTCAGAAAAAAGCAGTAGATTGTTAGGTCTGCCACAAATCTGCAAAATATAATCAGATCATGCAGCATTATTCAACATACCAGCTTTATCAGTATCAACCTGATAAATATTTTCCTGTCTATTTAGACCAGCAATGCCTTTTCTTCTTACAATGGAAATTTGCTTTACTTACAATTTTGCTTTCAAGATACAAATTTTGGTTTGTCGTGCGATATTACTTCACAGACTCGTCCCTGCATGGAATACTCCTTACGTTCACATTGACAATAATATTTACCAACAGACTGCCAAGATGACTTTAAATAACTAAACAAAATACAAACATAATTTAAATGCCTTAAAGACCATGCACTGCTTGTGTTTACCTCAATCAGCTGATGGCACTCACGCCCATGCCAGACGCACGATCAATCAAGTGCCAAAGGCGTTGGTATTGTAAAGCAAAGAGAAAGATAAAAGATACTCCATCCACAACATTGTTAAGTGCCACATTACTGTAATTACAGTTGGAACTGCCCGTGCACATGACCATGAATACAGCTACCTCATGAAGCTCCATCATTCTCTCCTACCATACAATTGTTTAAAGTTCTCAATGTTCTCTTCATTCACAATTCATCACTCAGTTGATTCCGTTCATCTACGTGTACTATTTTTCTAAACAATTTTGGTTTTTAAACTAGCTTGATGATATGAAAAGTGAACAACCAGAGGCAATGACACGACATTAAGCACGAAACTTGTTAGACAATGTGTAAAGAATTAATTTTATGAGCAGTGAATGAATTGAATAAAGTGTGTAATTAAAAATATGAAAGCAAAGTAAAATAGTTGTATGATAGAGGAAGTTTAAGAGACCGTGCGTCACATGTAATGAACACCCAAGCCCAACCCAAGTACTATACAATGGGATAATTGTGCTGGTGCTCCCCTTCCACGTTGTAACCTTCAACGCTCTCTTAGATTGAAAGATGTATCTCTTGTGTCGAGCCAAAACAGAGATACCTCCTATTCTCGTGCTGATACAACTTATTTATCATTTAAGATCCGTATCACCTTCCTTAGAAGCCAATCTGAAAAGGATGCTTCAGGAAAAGAAATATAGTGTTAACAATTAAATGAAAGTTCAGCAAAAAGTTTATGCAAGGATTCCACATTAATCAATTAATTTGATACATAATTTGATATTGTCACGAGTGAAGGCATTCTTATTGTTCGTACTTTCCTCTCTGAGTAGACGTTAAAACTCCAAGCAAGTTTGTTTTACAAAGCAATCGGTTTAGTGTTAATATTTACTTGTATTACAGAAAATGGAGACATCAGAAAACTGTATCAAAGAAAATGGATTTAGAAGACCAATTATACGTCTCCCTAAGTCATTTTGATTTCTTCAATGCTGTCAGAGATGAAATAAGAGAAATATTGAAAAAGAAAATAATATTTGAACGATATGTGAAGCAGTAGGCAATTAAGTATTCCTACGTTAGGTAAACATTTCTTATCATATAAAACAAACACGTTTCACTTTAACCTTTTAACTTTCTGATGATACTAAACTTCTTATCACCTCCTTCAACGTTTCAGAAATGTTGCTAATACAAACCACTGTCCCTCTGTTTGTTAACCTTCAGTGTTTCGAATACCACTAATAAATCTCCCGGGTTCTGAAGTGTTTTGCATACCAGTGGCCATCTTCTCCTTATTTTGTAATAATAATAATAACAATAACAATATTTTTACTACTGATAATGATAATTGTAACAATAATAATAAAAGATAGAAGGAAAAGGGCGGCTATACCTAATGATAGCATGGTGGGATGTGAGCTGATTATATAACGATAACGACATACTTATTTCATTTTTTCCCCGCGATTATCAGCATGCACCAGAAGGCGTGCATCACTGTAACCTGCTGCAACACATATGCATAGTGTGTAAGTATATAGCTGTAACTGTGTCTATTCGCGTAGAAATTTAATGAATTTGGGCCTGGGAATGCCAAAATGAAATCGGCATTTTGGTTGCGAGAACATCCATGCACACAACAGGTCGTCCCATATAATTATTTCGGTGCTGAATGACGTCCCACTTTCTAGGGAGGAACATCTTCGCTTATTAACGTAGATTCCAAGTAAACATACGTAGATATAGCATGTTTTATGTTTATTCGGTATTCATTTTTTTCAGTTATCCATACACTCTACGGGAATAAGAACTTAAATAGCGGGGGGGTCGTGTAGTGGGCGTGGGGCCAGACCTTGGTAGAGTCCTTGAGCCAGGGTTCGAGGAGGGGATCCGTGGCTGCCCGACTGAAGAAACACATTTTAGCTTAATTTCTTTGGTGTTTTGTTCCCGTGGTGTGCAGCGAATACCTGCGTGGGTGAGGTATGTCGCGAGAGTTGGTTACTGAAGAACATGAACACGCCCACGGGCAATGGGACGTGCATGCGGTTCAGTGTGGAATATTGAGCAACATGTAATGTTGAATGAAGCTTGGGCGATACGAATATTTTATGTTGAATAATGTGTTAATTCAGGCCGAGGCATTCATTCAGTGAGTGTGGAATGATGAATAACGTGTAAAGTGCAGCGAGTGTGCGGCCAGGGGCAGTCGTGTATGTAGAGTGTAGATAATTAAAATTGTAAGTGTTATATAAGGCTAGCTATGTATGTAATGAGTGTAGAGTAATGAATAACGCGGGTTGTTCTGTAAGGATAGCTATGCATGTGGTGAGTTTAGGATAACAGATCATATGGTCAGTGTGCCTGTGGTAGGAATGTGGTGTTATGAATAATGAATAAGGCGAAGTGAGAATACTATGAAGTACTTTGTAAGGCTAGCCATGTATGTACTGAGTGAAGAATAATGAATAACATTGTGTTCATTGCGGCCGAACCATGTAGTTGATGTTGAGTAATGAATGAGATGAAGTGTGCAGTGAGTCATGCATGTGGTGAGTGCAGAATAATGAATAACATGAAGTGTCCAGAGAGGCTGAGTGGTGTGTGTAGTGAGTGTGGAATAATGAATAAGATGAAGTGTTCGTCAAGGTTGAGTCATGTATATGGTGAGTGCAGAATGATGAATAACATGAAGCATTTATTGTGGCTAAGCCATGTATGGGATGAGTGCTCATTAAAGCTGAACCATTCATTTAAGGGTGTTTTGTTATTTATCTTTAGCAGTCCTTTACTTACTTTACCTTACCTCAGCTCAATTCAAGCAAATAGACATTACTAAAATATAATAAATAACCCAGTCAGGTCAGGTTCGATATCCATGATTGGTTTACATATATTGAAACCAAGAAAATCGTATTGTGTACTGAACTTTTTTTTTTTTGATTTACCTCCCTACCTCAGGAGGAGCGGGCCCTATGCCCTAGGGCGGCCCGCCACTGGTGAGGGACCTCAGCACTGAGCTGAGGGGGTTGGGCGTGTTATCCCACCCAGCTCCCATGAGAGCCAGGCTCCGCTCTACTTAACTGTTTATAGTACTTATTTGTACTGTAGGTGGAGGGACTTTACATCTCTTGAATGCTCTCTGCTGTCATACAACCTCTTGAATGTATGTATGCTGTTTGCATACACTGTCCTCTGTCAATCTGTTCCAGTCATCCACCACTCTTATACTATAAAATATTTTTTACTTCCTTATTTACAGTGCTCTTAATTTCATATTATATCCTGTGGTTCTTGTATCCCTGAAAGTACTGTCCACTGTCCATTTTGGTGATCTCTTTTAAAATCTTATAGGTTCTGATTAGGTCACCCCTTACTTTTTTTATTCCAATTTGTGTAAATTTAAGCTTCCAGCCTTTCCTGTATCTTAGTTTTCTTAATGCTGGTACCGTCTTTATTGCCCTCCTTTAGGTGTGGTTACCAAAACTGAGAAGCACATTCTAGTTTTGGCCTTATGCAGGATATGAATAGCTTGCTAGATATTTCTTTATCCATGTACTTCAAAGCTATTTTGATATCTGCCTGCAGAAAGTATGTCTCAGCTATTCTTCTAATATGGGACTCTTGCACCAGGTTAGGGATGGTGTACTCTAAAGTCCCTTTCATACACAGAATCTTGAAGCTTACTTTCTTCCTGCTAGATAACAATCATATTGAGGTTGTCTGTTTCTGTCCTATCCTCATTACTTTACATATGCTAGGGTTGAATTTCATCAGCCATGTTTCAGACTGTGGAGTCTGTTACGGTTCCCTTGTAAGCTGTTGCTGTCCTCCTCACTTTTCACTTCCCTAGTAACTTTTGCATTATCTACAGACATAATCCGGTAGGATTCCATACCTTCTGGCAAGTCATTATCGTGGATCAAAAAGAGTAGTGGTCCCAGAACCAGACCCTGTGGCACTCCACTTGTCATATGTACTCAAACCATTTGGAAAAGGCTCTTCTAACATGCGTCCTTGGTTCCGTCTCAGTAAGATAATCTATCTAACGAAGGAGTTTCCTCCTTATTCCTGCTTGATGATTCAACTTCATAATCAGCCTCCTATGTGGTAGAGTGTCAAATGCCTTCTGGTAGTTCAGATGCAAATAATCCACCCAACCTTCCCTTTTGTCCAGGACTGAGCTCACTCTCCTGCAGAAGTCTAAGAAGTTAGTTACACATGACCTCCTCTCCCTAAAACCATGCTGTCTCTCACTTAGGAAATTTCTCCTCAGGAGAAAGTCATCCACTTGCTTGCTGATGATCTTTTTTAGAACTGTACACATCACAATTGTTAGTGTAGCCTGTGGTTCAATGCCATTTCCCAATTTCTCTTGAATATTGGTATGTTTACCCTTTTCCATTCCCTTGGCACCATGCCTCTCTTCAGTGACATCTTGAACAGTAATGCAAGTGGTCTGTTAAGCGTATCTACACTCCTGTTTAGCACATTTGATGAAATTTCAAATGAAAAGTCATAATTAAAAGAATACCTTCAATCTTTATGTTCTGTTCTCTGGAAGTACATCACTTACCATCATTTTCTCTCACAGTTGTATCCAAACAACACATTATCTCTCCTGTGCTTAGTACATCAAGTGAGTGCTTATTTTTCAGTTATGAAACTAAGTCTTTGTCAGTTCATATATTTATACCTTATCCCAGACAGTATCTATCTTTTATTTCTTAAGACTTAAGTGAAGAATGTAATTGTTTACAGGCTTCAAGATGCCAACCACAGTTGCAGTCATATTTGACAATCCTTCAGCTGTGTTCTTTTCTGGACAGAACATCACTGGTCATGTGAAGGTGATATGTGAAAAACCTAAATCATGCAGAGGTTAGTTTTTATTGATGTTTCTATTGTTGTTATCAGAAATTATGCGATTAAGGGGTTCTCTCACTGATTTATGGATTATTTTCTTTGGCTTCATCTTATTTCCTACATTTTTCAAATCACACATGACATCAAATGGTTGCAGTGTTATTTTTTGTGGGAACTAAACTGAAATTAAAAGTGAAATTACTGGTACGTTTAATCCTCGTGCTGGATTACATGGAGTTAGAACTGGGTGTCTAATTTTGATGATTATAAAGATATTTACCTTTTACTAATAGATCTGTTATATTTGAGCCTTAAATAGATGTATACCTTTTTCCTGTCATGAACTTTTTTTTTCATACATGCTCGCCATTTCCCACATGAGCAAGATAATATCTAGAACAGATGACAGAGCCTTTGCGGGAAGAATCATTGCTTGGCTCCTTGCTCTGTTCTCTCTTTCGGATAGTAATACATGAAGGGAGGTTTTTCAGCCACCTGCTCCCCCCTCCTCTTTGTTGCCTTCTACGATACACAGGGAATATGTGAGCAGTATTCTTTTTCCCCTATCTCCAGGGACAAAGAACTGTAAAATGAAATAAAGATTCTTAGAGCTGGACAGTGATATAGTAATTGGATTTAGATTTTGGATTGTTGTTTTAATGCAGTGATTTTGATAATTAAAACATCTATATGTGGATGATGCTTATTAGCTAATTAAAGGAAGAACAGGATAGAATGGTGGGCCACTTCAGTGACGCATGTTAGAAAATGATGCTAAAGGTTTATGTGAATTAAAGTAAGACTAGTTTTTGAAAGGGTTGGGAGATCACAGTGTGATACTGTATAATGTTGTGTTTTGAAAAACTAAAAGTTGTGGATAAGTTTAGAGATCTAGTAGCAAATGTAGTTTGGCGGTAGTGGAAAATTGCACCTGAGAATTGAGTTATGCAAGTTGAACAATTTTTGGATGCATTGAGAGCTTGGAGGATGGAAAGAATTTATGTATAGTTTTAGGAAACTTTTATGAAGGAGTACCTCAAAGGTGGGGTAAGGGCAGAGGCTGTGTTTCTCAGGTACTGGTACTGCAGGTGCCTTGTTCTTGGTATTTATGGTTCAGATATGGAGCCTTATTTTTTATTTAATTTTGTTTATGAATTTCTTTGTACATTCTTGTTTCATTCTCTAAGAAAAGATGTTGGAAGATAGACAGAAGCATAGGAAATATGTTCTTTCATTTTTCCTCTGTGGTATGAATGTTTTGTGTACTTAGCAGTATCTTTGTGGATCAAATTAATTTGGTAATGTATGCCTTGGAAAGTTATCATTAAAATAAAACTTGTATTTTGTGTTACCTTAATACTGTATTAATTTTTTTTTATTCTTGTTCTACTTAAGCACATTGTTGGAGGTTTTATTGTTTATTAGTGGATTTCAGATCCTTTCTCTCATGCACCAAACTTCAAAATCACTTACCAGAGCTCGGAGTACTGAATGCCTTGAATTCAGACTGGAAGAATAATGATGAAGTGGTGTGTATGGACCTTGGAAGCACACTGAAAATAGAATAGTGACCCTTTAGAAACTCATTAACCAATTTAGAAGAAATCTTATAAGTATGGGCGGCAGAATTCTTAATGTGTCAGATATTTGGGTTGGTGTTCCAGCAAAATTGTACACTGTTTTACCAAAGTTTAATACTTTACATATCAAATAGATATGAATGCCATAGAAATTTTCTTTGTTAGGATTGTAGATTATTGCATATAATTTAGCAAAACATTACATGTTCTAAGATTTGTTACTTTGATTTCAGGTATTGAGGTAGAGTTTAAGGGTTTTGCAAAAGTACATTGGACAGAACGTCGGACAACTGGGACAGGTGATGACAGAAGAACAGAGACCAGACATTACACCAGTAATGAGAAATATTATGAAGTATCCTATTGGGTATGGGGAAATGGTTTGTATTTCTTGAAGCTTTTCTGTATTGGTTAGTCAAATATCAGGATTTATATTTTTATTGTGAATGAGATTGATGAATATTTAACAGATGTGTTAGGGCTTTGTTTATTTCTTAATGGCTAACAGATTCTCAATTGAATGGTGAATCTGTCAGGTTTTTAGCTTGTACTTTCACAGTATTGAAGGAACTCATTGCTTGCTCACTTTCTGAAAAGCTAAATAGCAGGAATCATGTAATTCACCAGAACAATTAGCTAGACACACCACATAGGAGAATTTTTTAAGGTTTCAAATATTCGGTTGGGGAATATTGAAATTCCTTTTACGTACATTGGATGAAGATATGTTAACTAAAATGTTTACAGCTTGTATAGGACCTGAAATAGAGTATGCATATGAAGTTGGGTCACCCTGTTTAACTCTAAACTGCAGCTGTGAGAAGACCTGTTTACCTTTGTTTGTGTGAAGAAACAAGAAAAGAAACTCTTAAAACATATTGAAATAAAAGTAAAGATATGCATGCATAGGTATGAAAGATTGAAAAGTAATTTTTTTAATCTACCATTGTTTTTCTGTACTGGAGTGTTGAGATTTGTGAAAGCTGTATTGCGCTGCAGTTCAAAAAGCAGTGTAAGTTTTGAGATCTTCACTTGGTGCTCACTTCAAAACAGTGGCATGGAAATCTTGTTTCATATGATTTGTGTTGTAGTTGTTTATAAACCATAGAATCTGTATTACAATTCAAGGGTTAAAGAAATATTAGTTGTAATTGAAGATCCAAAATAAGGCAACAAAGATACAGTTAAACCTGAAACATAGGAGCAGAGTTACAAGGAGAGGTCATTGATCATGAATTTGCCTATACTGGAATAAGGAAAATTATTACAGTAACAAGGAGCAATGATGACAATAGTAAGAATAAGGAGACATAATTACAATGTTAAAGTTTCTGAATGAAATCAGTAATGTTGAAGGTGAACAGTTCTCAGAAATTAGCCTAAAGAGGTTAGTGACAGTTTGTAGCAAGAACCTAAACAGGAATCAGATTAGAGAAGTTGTAAAGATTTCTGTTATGATAACGGTGGATGGATGGGAAAAGGCAAGGCTGTGAATGAAGAAGATATAAAGAAATATAAGTAGTTGTATGATTGTAAACAAAGTTTTAGAGACAGAGACTCATGTCTGGGATTCCTTCCCTGTCTTGTACAAGAAAGTGATTATATTTTGAAAAGTCCTGTTTCAGCCCAGCTCATTTGAGACGGTGGGGGAACTAATGACTGAAATTTTGCCAAGTATGTTTAAGCCTGCTTCAGTCCTGGATTCATTTGGATAACTAGATATTTTTATGATCAAGAGGTGTTTGTTATGCAGCATGTAATGATAAAGAATTACTGATATATTGATGTATTACAGGTCGGACAACTTCAGAACTTCCTCCTGGTACACACGTGTTTAATTTCAATTACCAAATTCCCACCGGTATTCCTGGATCCTTTGAGTCACATGTTGGCAAAGTGCGTCATCAGTGTAAAGCCAAGATGGATATCCCATGGAAAGTTGACAAAACATGCCTCAGACCATACTCTGTCAACACTCTATATGACCTCAATGTAGATTCACAAGCAATGGTATGACAAAATATATTAGAGCTGAGTAAAAGGGAATGAGTGTTTGTGTTGAATATAGGATTGCAATGCAACTAATTTAAGAAATTAACCTGTGAATATTGGTGTTGCTGGAATGTTTGTCATGTAACACACCTTTGCCTGTGGGTTGTAGTTTAAATGTTTTAGAGGTGAAGCCATTTTGAGTTACTTTAGCATGATAGCTAGAGTGAATGATAGTTATGAATGTGGATGGTGATGGAATAAGGATTGTAGTTCGTTTTCTTAATGTTTTTAAACAGTTGGTCACTGGATGATAATTCTGATTCGTCATGCTCAAATAAGTTACTTTACACTTTGCAGCTTATATAGTCATGTGGAGTAAAATTGCTGTAGATAAGAAATTGCTGCAGGTGTAGAATTAGAGTTTCTCATTGATGTTATTCATGTTTATTTCATAGCTGAAGATAGAGTGTACCAAGCATGACTATGCTTGCTGCCTTTGGTGTAGAAGTGGTCCCATGTCACTGGTTTTGCGAATTGATAGATCTGGTTATGTTCCTGGTGAAAAGATGATCATCAATGCTGAATGCTCAAACATGACCAATGTTAAGATCAATTCTACCAAAGCTGCAATACATCAGGTGAGAAATTACAATGTAACTTGTACATATGGAACTGTTGATGCTTGTATTGTATCCGCTACAAATGAGAAATTAATCATGTGTCAGTTATTTAAGCCATTCATCAACTGAGTAACAATCATTAGAAATTACTGACAAATCTTTTTATGTGTTTGTGAATGGTCTCATCATTTGTTTTCAAGCGTAGAAACTGTAACAGCTGAACCAATTTCCTCTTTACCTCATTGTTATGACAGTAACCTTAGTCCTGTATTACATCCACATGAGGACAAGTGGACTTGACACTGCCTGTTACTGTTACTAGTTAATAAGCCTTAGATAGACATTATTGGCCAGGAACTGTCTTTGCCACCCCTCTTTTGGATTTATTTCATCCATATTATTGGCAGCTAGGATGTACTCATGCTGATCTTAGTTGATATGTCTGACAGTTGATGCTTGTGTGGATAATGTTGCATCCAGCTGTATGCATTTATTACAAATGAAGACGTCTTAATTGTTTCGGCAGTGAATGCAGTTAGTTTACATAGGCGTAAAAAGCAGCTTGACAGCTGAGAAAGTTTAGATAGGGCACCATAAATGTAGAACTCTCCCTGTGCTGTACAAATAGGTATTTACGTCACGAGAATCATGATTATCTTATGATTTTATCTCGAACTTCTCTCTGTAGCTTATCGAGCACATAGGGATGATTGATACACAGGTTTAGGCAAGATTATCTCAGTTGTGTTACTCAGAATGCTAGAGATGAATTTCACTTGCAGTCTTTTTTAGTATGTTTCATTTTAGTACAACAGTCACCCTATGTTTACCTATGAAAAATATTTATTTTGATTATTTACTCTAGGACCCCATTCTGGAAGGATTCTAGTGTTATCCCAGGAGTCCTTTACCAAGGGATCTTGCAGCTCCAAGGCTACACTGCACTTAGTAGCAGGCACAGGATAGACTCCTTTGAAATGACAAATTTTTTGATTAAGCAGTTCTCTTTCATCAACTGATGATGATACAGCCTTGTCAGAGGTATTTCATTTGTGGTGTAATCTCAAGCAGGCAGAGTCTAGTATCACCTATATAAGAAACAATAGGCAAACAGAGTTGAAAATGTTTTTTCCTTCTGTGTGGGATAGAGTGAACTGGAGTGATGTTCTATACAGGAGGCGATATGCTGTCATTGGGCATATGAAATGGTGAGGGGAAACAACAAAAAGGTCTGTGGGGACTGGTTGTGGTGCATTAATGTAGACAACTTGAGCATAATTGTGAGTGAATGAGGCCATTCTTCTCATATTCCTGTCACTATTATGGGATGCAGTGAACTTGTAGGCTAGGGACGAGGAGATTCTGAATATTTACAGGACATTTTATGTGTTTAGAGGAGATTGCATCTTTTTT
>JAUUDW010353181.1:8730-20913 GCA_032361385.1 Panulirus guttatus
CATAACAGGTGTTTATATTAAGGAATTGCATTACAGTTTCATTTGCACATGACATGGAATCTTAAATTCACAAGATGAGTGAAAGAGTATGGAATGGATGTGTATTTATGTTCGAGTATGTAATGAACTTGTGCTCATTTCATAAATAAAATCCCTGGTAATGTGCACTGTAATTTCTACATCCGCTTTATTATTTTTTGTTCACAATTTAGTGTGATCTCATGATGATGGGTATAGATACCTTTATCACTAAAAAGTTAGTTTAGTTAACAGCTCATGCCAACCACATTATTTTTAATTTGCTAAATATTTATACAGCAGGAAAAAAGGTATTCATATTAGTTTGCAAGCTAACCAACATGCATTACTTTACACTTTCTGCTTACTTTGTTGTCAGGTTAAGAATATTAGCATAAAGTTTATAGGGGAAAATTTTTCAGAAGGCACCTCTCTCTCTCTCTCTCTCTCTCTCTCTCTCTCTCTCTCTCTCTCTCTCTCTCTTTTTCTTTTTTTGTAAGTGTCACCAGAATTGTCCATGAAGTGTACAGTGATTTTAGGTTGAGGTTTGCATGTAGTTTATCAAAAGTGCTATAGTTTATTTTTCCTTTGCAAAATGTATGTCAGATGATTTATTAAACATCATACACAAGTAGAAAGATATGATACATTTAAGGTTAATGTAAGGGTTGAAAATGAGTAGCAGGAGAAGGAAAAATTGCTTAAGAGTACCTTTAGGAATGAATGTAAGATGTTGACCATCTGTAAATTTCAGATAAAAATTCTGACTTCTCCAGAAGACTGTAAGATATAATTAAGATAAAGAGAATATAAAACATAATATGGTTGAGGAAGTGTAGAGATACAGGAAGCATCAAGGTGGGTGTGCAGGTAGATTGGTAATATTGGAAGGTAAACCAGAGGCAGAGAACATAGAAACCAAAGACTGAAAGGCTTAGTAGAATTGTTAAAGATGACTGTATTGGGTTAACAAAGTTTTGAGGGTATAGTTGAGGTGCAACTCGTACAGGTTTGCAGGATTACATTGTATACATATAAAGGTACATTTTTGTTTGCCTGAAATATATGATAGTCCCAGTCACTGGCACTGGTGTCCACATCAGGGATGGGTGAGGTGAGTCCAAAGAAATAAGTGAATAATAGTTAAGGAATTAAGGGGATAAGTTATGGGGAAAGTAGAGAAACCCTGGCCTATGTCAGAAACAAGAAGGATATAGGGTAACATTTTATCCACCTCAATTTCCTTATTTCTTTTCTCTTTAATTCTTTCATGTTTGTTTGCCATTTCCCACACTAGCAAGGTAACACCAGGAACATGAAGAAAAAGCCTCATTCACTTGCATTCATTCTCTGACTCTCATGTGTGCATAAAAACTACAATCCCCTATCCACAACCAGGCCCCACAGACCTATCCATAATTTCCCCCAGCTGCTTCATGTGCCCTGGTTTGGTCCATTGACAGCACATCACCTCCTGTATACCACATTGCTCCTGTGCATGTCTTTCACCCTCATGCATGTTTGGGCCCTTAGCACTTAAAATCTTTTTCATTCCATCCTATCATGTCCAGTTTGGTCTCCCCCTTCTCCTGTCTCCTCCACTTCTGACTCATATATCCTCTTTGTCAACCTCTCCTTGCTCATTCCCTCCATATGACTGAACCATTAATGCACTCCCACTTCAGCTCTCTCTACCATGCTCTCCATTTTAATGCTTCACTCTCTTACTCTGTTGTTACTTACTTCAGCAATCCCCCACATACAACATATTGTTCTCAATCATTTCATTTCCAACACTTCCACCTTCCTCTGTACACTTCTATAGCCCATGCCTTGCATCCATACAACATCGTTGTGACTACTATATCTTCAGACATAGCCATTTTTACCCTCCTAGTTAGCAACTGACTTCCCTTCCCATACATTCCTTAATGCTCCCAGAACCTTGCTCACTGCCCCATGACTCGCCGTCACTTCCATGATTCCATTCGCTACCTTGTCCACTCCCAGGTACTTAAAATACCCCACTTACTCCAAGTTTCTTGGTTCAAACTCCCACTCCGATTAACCTGTCTCTTTGCACTGCTAAACCTAATAACCTTGCTTTTATTTACATTTTCTCTCAACATATCCTTTCATGCACACTCCCAAACTCAGATGCCAACATCTGCAGTTAGACAAAATTGTCATTAGTACCATCTCATCTTCAAACAGCAATTGACTCATTTCCCAGGCCCTCTCACCCTCTATAGAATGCATGCCTACCCATCCTTCCAAGAGTCTTACATTTACATCCCTCACCACCCCATCAATAGACAGACATGGTAACATCATACACCCCTGCCACAGACCCACTTTCACTTGGAATCACTCGCCCTCCTCTTTACCTGCTCGTATATATGCTTTACTCCTCGCTGCTTCTAATAGCTTTCTTCCCACATCACCTTCTCTTGTATCATTCTACACAGCATCTTTATCAACCCTAACATGCTCTCTCGAGATCCTTAAATGCCACGTACAAATCCCTCTTTTTCTCTATGCATTTTTCACACACATTCTTCAATGCAAACATCCTCTACTACTCCTAAACCACTTTGTTTCTTTCCATAATTTTCTATAGAATTTTCATCAGAATGAGTACCAGAGTTGGGAAGGACATGCAAATACAATAAGAGTAGAGATGTAAATTTGTTAAATATGTGCAGTGTAAGTGAATACTAATGGCAATGGAAAATTCAAAAACATATGGTATGACTGGGTAGGCACAAATGGGTAAATATATCTCCAACACACAGTGAATGATTACACGCATCACTATATGGTACAAAAAAGATATGATGGGAAAGAAGAAGGGTAAAACTGTATTAAAGGAAAACATATAATATATAAGCTTTGCACTGTAGCATTTGTAATATTTACTGGTGTATTCAAATATCCTAGGAAAGATATCTCCTGGTGAAACATTTATATGTGCTTCACACTTTAACTTGTGAATTTTTCCAGTGTAAGAGGTACCCCAAGAGTACTGTCAGACATATGTGGGGAAATAGATGGTATATTTGAAAGTGTTTTGTCACTAGCAAATATTATTACTTTGGGTTTTCATCACCATCTATTTATCTTGTGTGTCAAAACTTCACAAATCAGGAACAGTCGTTTTGGACATCTCAACTTATTCTGACTGGTGTATGCATAAAAACTCAGATTGTAGTATCTCGTAATAATGCATAGGATGCAGCTACAAGCATTAATGGCTGTATATTTATCTGTGAGGTTAAGGCAGGTGTTCCATAAATTTCTAACAAATATACATAGCTGTAGTGAACAGGAAAAAAACTGAGGATATATGAGTGTATACCCTAATCACAGTGAATGGGTTAAGATAGAAATTTAACTCTTTCAGTGTTGTTGTTTTCATTTGCGGCCAGCGTAGTAGAGTGCTATTGTCTTACAGTTGAGCAAAGTGCTGTCCTGCCACAAGGTGAAGTCCACGAGCATTTGACACGATATGGGTTGCTCATAGGTGATAACCCAAACAAGAGTTAAGTCACAGAGGGTGCCTACATACCTCAGAATCTCTTGTGTTCTCATGGTGGAGTTTTGCATGTCAGCTCCATGGAGTATGTCTCCTTGATATATCATCTGATGAGGAGCAATTGTCTGTTTGGTACATCAGATACGAGTGAGATTGAAGTATATGATGTAGATGAGAATAGTGAAAGTAAGGAGGACATTAGCCATATTAGATGAAATGGAATGCACCCTGTGATGGCTTCATCCCTGTAACAAGAATCACATGTGCTACTGTGGTCAAAAAATGGTGATAAAATGTAAATAGTGAATTAAACTAGCTTGTAAACTAAGATACTGTAAGGAAAAGCATGAAACTGATAAATGTAAATGGTGAAGTAAACTCATATGTAGTTTGTCAAATTGAAAGAAAAAGTTACAAATCAGAGATGAAATGCAAATAATGAAGTAAACACCCTTGTGTAGACTAAGTTATAGTGTTAGACACCAAGTGTAAGGTCTTGTATGTACCTTTGTGGATTGTACCATTTATAATATAAAACTTGCAAAATTCTATTAAGAAAGTCAGACAAATTCCTCTCCTTGTGGTTGTTCACGTGGTAAGTGATTGCCTTTTCTGTATCTTGCTTTTCTAAGATTGTTAAACCTCAGATACATTATATATTCATATAAACATTGTGTTTCAGGTCACCTTCAGAAAACATAGGATAAAAATGTGTGTGTGTTTATTCAGTGTCCATGTGCTTCTGCATCTGTGTGTTTGTTTTGATGTTTGAGGATGGTCAGTCCTTATGTGCTCTTAAGAAAGAAAAAAATGGAAAACTTTTTGGCAGCTTAGGATTGGCCAGTCTGGTTAGTTCTGTAGTTCTCTGTTTTTCCAAAACTAGGAAGGAATGCTTAGCTCTTAGCTCATGAGAAAAAAATAATGATTTTTGTAATTTTTCAAGTAAATCCAAGTGTTTGTGCATTTGTGTGTTCCTTCATCAATGTCACACACTAATGCCTAGAAACTCCAAAGTGTGTGTGTAGGTACTTCAGAGCCTGTGCTAGGCTTTAGGTAACTGTAAGTTGGTCTTGAAGTCCTTTTGAGGCCACTAATGGCCACCAAAGTCAACACCAGTCATACAGGGTACATTTAGTTCAGTGTAGTCATTCAAGATAGGCTACATGTCAGCCTCAAATTATATGCAAGTACCTTGGGATCAAAGGGTACCAGTGCCTTGCCTTAAATGCCAGCAAAGGCCACCTTTTAAGGTTTATTCTTGTTATAGTTTCATGTGGCTCATTGAGGCTCCAAATCTTATAAATTACACTACTCTCATTCAAAATAGGCAATCTAGAAATATCAAAGTAATGTATAACAAAAGTAGGCCAATGCTCAAAGACAGTTTCCAAGGGTCCCAGAGTAAGGCCTTAAAGGCCACCTTTCAAAGTTCAGACTTACTACAGCTTCATGTAGCACCAAAAGGCCCTAGATTTTGGTTGTAGGTACTTCAACATCCGGGAAAGGTTTTAAGCTACTGTGGTTTGGCCTTGAAGGCTATTTTAAGGCCTCTCTATCCTTATACCTAACACTTTTTTCACCAAACTCTCAAAATAGGCAAGCTAGCAGCCTCAAATTATAATTAAGGTACCTCAGGATGAAAGATGCAATTCAGGAGTACCAGGACCTGTACCCAGGGTCTAAGGGTACCAGAGCCCAGTAATAAAAAGGGCAACAAGGTAACCTTTCAAGGTTCAGGTTAACTTGAGCTTCATGTAACACCTAGAGGCCCCAGTATTTGGGTGTGGGCACATCAGGATTTAGGTAAGGTTTTAAGTTTTCTTTGCTATTGAATGCAGCACAATGTCAAAGGTACAGGAACCACTTAGAAAAAGAGTCCTTGAATTATATGATAATTCAGTTGAGCACACTTTTTCCTTTTTTTATACGATAATTCCAGCCTATCATACCATTAATGTTACCAACACATTTTCTCAGTTGCATTAAGATTTTGCAGTAGATGTATTCTCCACAATCCAATCAATCACCAAACAGTAATTTGAAGCAATCAGTTGGTGCTCGAAATCCACACCCACCCACAGTAAAGGACTTCTTATAACAGGTGATCAGAGTTGGCGTATTTTGTTTTTATCTTTGAATTAGCTGTCTATTCACAAGAATAAACAGTCAATGGATATTTTACAAGTAGAGGAATTTAATCTCACACTGGAAGGTCAGGACATCATAATGAAACACAGGAGATAATCTTCTGCCAAGCAATATCACATCTATGCAAGAAAGTGTTTTAACCTGAAGTACTGATATTTCAGGACTGAAGGTATGCAATGATTTGGTATGAGGAGGATTAAAAGAGTTTCATTCCCTTTCAAAGACATAAACTGAACGAAATCATAATTATGGCAGCAGGCAATTAGATGATGATGATTCATGTCCAAGGCAAACACTTCAGAGGAATAGACCTTGGAAACAAAATTAGGTACAGCTCTGTTAGGAAAAAGGGGGGTAGGGTTTACAGGAAGTGAAAATGCCAGTAAACAATTTGAGGTATGGTCACTTTACATGATTCAGGAGACAAGACTGGCAGTTTCATAGGAATGTCAAGTGGTGTATGGATGGGTTGGGGATTAACTGAAACCTTGGGAAGGGTCTCATTTTTGCACATTATTTCGTCGAGTAACTGTCTCCTTAGAAAACAGCTATAATTATAGTGGCTGATCCATGTTAGTGAGGGAATTTTTGTCTTCCAAGTAATTACAGAAAAAGAGAGAGCATTCATATCATAAATATTAGGGAAGAGAAAACCAACAGAGAAGGAATCTCACAATGTGTACAATACTTAAGGACAGTCCGGAATCAGTCATTAGAGTTATAGCTTATTTTCTTTTGATAAAGAGCACACCTGGTGAAAAGGAGCAAATATTCAAATAATACCTCTGAAGTGCGCGAGGACTGGATAAAGATGGGACAAAACCGAATGTTCAAATTACAGAGGTATAGATGTGCTCGGTATTCCAGGTAAGGTGTGTGGGAGATTGATTAGTGAAAGTCTGTGAATGGAAAGCTTCTGGAGTGGGTTTCAGGGTAAGGAAAGAATTTTATGGTCCGCTACACTGCCCTTGAGACAAGAGGCAAGAACAATTAAACCATGACTTGTGGGAGAAAGATCAGCCGAGATAACCTGGGCTGTATATTCGTTACATCCGGAAGCACATCGTCCAGAGAAGCAGTAACGGTATCAAGAGAGGTCAGCAAAGTAGTGGAACTCTTCCAAAATGTCAGGGTTGATATTTTGAGGATGGAATATGTGAACGTATCCACATGGGAATAGAGGTAAGATTGTGGTCAGATGACGCAACGGAGGATAGAAATGGTGTATAATCGGTGGATTCAGAGGTAGCAAAAGATGTCAAATGTGTTGGAATAGTGGTTGTAACGGTTGATAACTTGTGTTGACTGTTTACTTATTTTTTTTTCTAATGTTGTTATGAATGCAGAAGGAAAGGTCTTTGACTAGAATCATTCCAAGTACGTGGATATGAGGAAAGTTGTTTTATGGCATGAAGACAGTTATTCAAATAGTTATATTTTGTTGGAGAAATTGAGAAAATACTCGAAACAAAATGAAAACCAAAGAGAGTAGAAAATTTCGAGCAAGATAACTTTAAAGATGGAAAACTTAACATCCATGATGTGAGTAAGTGATAAGCAGTAAGCCCAATCTCCAGCCTATTAAGACCGAAAAGGATGCTAGAGATTATTATTGTAGAATTGGTTGTAATATGAAATATCTGGGTAACACGTAAGCAGATGACATTGTCTATAGGTGGTAGATGAAGGCATCGAGATGGGTAGGAACTGTTTAATGGTCTAACGTTAGAACATTACACAGTTCCTATTTGTTTTCAAGCACCACCTTTACATATGTATGTCGCAGAAATACTCAGGATGGTGTTGTCCAGAGGGAAAGTTGGATTTGAAATTATGCAGAAATAATAAAGTCACGTTTAGAACTAAAGTGGGACCTAGGCGAGCCCTAGGAACCAATTAGGTCTCTGATCAGTGTAGCCGTTATAATGTGGCGCTAGAAAAACATTGAACTAGTTTTCTTAGTACAATGGGGAAAATCTAGTCAAGAGTTGTGTAAGTTACATTTGTCTCCCGTTTTCCCGTACCTATCATAAATATCAGCTACTAACATGTTTCTACATCGATTCCCATGTCGCGTTCCAGCCCGGGATCCAATGTCGGAACTTCAGCTAGAAGGCGAACGCTTCACCGATAATGCTACCTCCGTGGTGTATCGGTTAACGTTCCTGACCGTGACGCATGCACGGGTCGCCTATGGTCGAGCGCTTAGGTTCGAATCTTGGTTATGGCAGTCGGTCCAAAATCAACCCAGCTGTTCATCCATCCCTAGGGTTTGGTCGATATTATAGGTACCTGGCTAGGATATATATATATATAGGTACCAGGCTAGGATATATATATATATATATATAGCGTTAATGGGATGTCATTGATTAGGGCCTCAGCTGCCCGTGCCGTGTCAGCTAAAAAAGAAAATAAAAGATGAATTCTAATGGATCCTCTATTCTTTCATCCACGTATGATCTCCTTTACAGTTTATTTTTACATTTATCATGGTTGATTAATAGAAAGTTTTCCATACATTTCAAGATCGTTCCTCTAGTCGATATCAAGTTTTTCTCTCACTCTGAATCCTACACTTACAGTGAACTAGTCCTCCAGTATCATTAATGGTTCTTCCTGCATTTCCCCTGCCATATCTTCTTCGTTGATCCTCCTATTTTTCCCCTTATTGTTAACCGAGCAATATATTGCTATAATATTCATTCCAAACATATCTTCCTTCACATAGTCTTTATTTCAGTTCTTCATCTCGACTTAAATTATATTACTTTTCCTTTTTGCACATCATTTCCTGACTGTTTTTCTCGTTTCTTAATTCTCCCTATTCATTTTTCAATTAGGGCTTGGCCTTGATGTGGGCTTTCGTCTGTGATTGAAGCCTTCAACACGAAAAAAAAGATCATGATCAATCATCTTTTCTATCCTGTCGCTCTTTTATCTCCTCTAAGACATCAGTTATCTTTATTTTCTGCACCTTTAATTGCGATTCCGTGAGACATCAAACGATTATCCTACATTCATTTTTCTATTTCTAACATCTTTGCTTCTGTGGGCTCCTGTACATTAATGAAAATCATTTTTTTGTATTCATTGCTGGTAACTCATATTCCTTTTCGTCAGTCTTTTTCGTCGTTTTCACTGTTGTTCTAATCACCTTTCTTTAAGATCCACCTGCCGTCGTTCTTCTTTTCTTCAGTAGTCTCTCCTTTAGTTCCTGATTTTTCAATTTCTCTGTAGTTGTCATATCTAGAGATCCAATATTTTGTTGGTGTTATTTAGGGCTCTCTCTTTCTTCGGTCACTGAGCCTTTGACGATATCTCTCATTCCACCTTCAGTAGAGCAGATCTACCTATGGTACCTATCTTCCCCAATCTAATCTCTTCCGCCAATTTTAAGTATGTTTCATTGTACTGTATGATACTTTTTTTAATGTATGATACTTTTTCTTTTCCTTGCTGACTATCACTGTAGCTTATCAAAGTGTGCCTCATTTACCATCATAACATGAACTAATGTACAAAAATGATATGTAGTCAATGTACCGTTGAACAGTGTTGGGTCAGTGAAATTGCCTATCTCATAAATATGCTGTTCTGAATCGCAAAATACATTAATACTTTCGCATGTATCTAGAATGTGTTTATTTAAAGATGTCGCTATCGCATAGGTCACAAGGGAGATTACACATACCAGATTATATGCAATAAGGTAACTTGCAGGTTTGACCACACTGTGGGGTTGACTGACTGCTGATTGGATGTATAACGTCACAGGATGATGATGTGATGGTCGTTGTGGGATGTTTAATTGTTCTATTAGATGGATGTTTGTAACTATCTAAACATGTTTGCATGGTATACAAACCGATCATAAGGTCTGTAAACATCCTGATACAGAAGTTTATCAGTGAGAAAAAGACTAAAAATATGACGAATGTTTGATATATATGACAATCTTGATAGACATTTCCTTTATTTACTTGAGGTCTATATCATTCATTACTAATGTAATGGTAGTAGTTATTTCTAGCGTAAGGCAGCTGTTATGCGTCTTAGATGGCAGGAGCAAATGTTGAGGGGCAAATATGCTTCGAAAATCTTATGGAAATCTCTTGGTTAGCGAAACTTCGGAAGTGATATTATTATCCTGCTGAAGGGATGCAATTAAGGCCGGCCTCCGTTTAGCATAAAATTTGTTGAGTTTGAGAATAAATATGGAAGACTTCCGTCTCCTAAGTCACTTTTCTCGTTACTGACGAATTTTGTCAAATGTGATTGAAAAATTTTGTTAAAATCTTAATGATGCTACATCTCTGGACGGGAAAATAAAATTTAATGCCAGAGGGGGCAGAATTTTTTATCTACTGAGAGAGAAGAGATGGAATGGGGAAGGTTCCAAGATGTGGTAATTCTACCGTTCATCTCGAATCCGTTCACATTCCCGTGGGATTAATTAAGTGCAAACAGCCTCTCTCCTAGAACAACGAATGCCATCCTGCTTCTATATTCTTGTATGCTTAAGTTAACACTGGCTTCATCAATAATAAAATTCACCTTAAATTTTCACTCTACTGCCTTTGTATTATCCGTCAAGAGATACTAACGCTTCCATTCACACCAAAGCAGTCTCCTTTCGACACCAGACAATGAAAGATAATTTCTCGTGCGTACTCGGGATCTGAAGTACCTCGAAGCCCAAATTAAATAATCCACTCGCTGCATGTTTTCATGAAATGAAGTTATCTATTTCTCATTGTAGCTTCAGTCACATTAAACGCACCCTCCAACATATCATCTGCTGTGTGTGTGGTCACGTAGACATACCATCATAAAAGAACTTCGTCCACTATGTCCTTGCAAACTCTGTAATAACAGCTTTATCTTTTTTCCCTCTATATATTCTCTCCCTTTTAGCTCCAACTATACTACACAAGCAATTCATTCCCACCTCACTTTCGTCAAACGTATCTGAAAACCTAGCTTTTATGCAAATTTTCTTTTCACTGCACTTAATTGCTTCCAGGTCAGTGTGCTGCGCCCCAAATTCTTATCCCTTGCATGCTCCCTATTTTGAGTACTCCGTGAATACGCATCTAATCATTATGGGCCACTACATGACCTCTTTGCCACCATCAATAACATACTCGGCAAATTTTCGTCACGAACCATTTATCTTCTTATTAAAAATGCAACGAAGGAGGAACTACCTAAGCCAGAAACAACATAGTTTCAGGGAAAGAAGGCCGTGTGTAACAAACTTACAGATTTCTAAGCAAGATTGGGACTCTGGTTTACACAAATTAGAACACTGGGTGCATTATCTGTATAAATGGACTACCAGAGAGTATTTGACACCCTGCTACATAGAAGGCTCGTAAAGAAGCCGGATCTCCAGGAAGAAAAAACGAAGAGACTCCTAAGATTATCTTACTGAAAGTGAACGAAGAATGTATGCCAGGGAAACCTTGTCGAAATGGGTCTAGGTCACCAGTGGCGTGCCGGGACACTCAAGAACCATTTTTCTTCTTAATCGATGTGAATGACACGCCGGAAGGATTGAACTCCTACCTGAACACGTATGCAAATGATGCCAATCATAGAGGAAGTAAGAGGGGAGAAGGATTGCTTCAGCTTACACGTGAACCTCCACAAACTCCAAAGTTAATCTGCCCTACGACTGATGAAATCCAGCCTCAGTAAACGCAACATATTAAGGATGGGATACAGTGAAGAAAGGCTTTGATACAAGTATTATCAAGCATGACCTAAGCTTCAAGAAAGTATGTGTGAGAGGGACATGGGAGTTGACATCGTCCCTAACCTGTCGACAGAATCACTTCATTGAACAATATAGGGGACAAACTGTCTGCTGGCAAATATCAAAATACCATTTAAATACATGGATAAGAAAATATCCAAAATACTGTTTACTACGTGCATTGGATCAAAATAAGAATGTGCTTCTTAAGTTTCATCTCCGTACTTAAAGAGGCACAAAGGACTCATGAAGAAAGTCCAGAGGAGGACAATAAAGAAGGTACCGGAATTAAGACAGCTGCGTTAACGGAAGAGGCTAGAGGCCTTCAATTTGCCCACCGTGGATATGTGAAGATTGAGAGATGATCCAATCACAACTTTCCAGTCTTAAGCCAGGTCGACGACGTAGAGAGTGAAAAGTTCTTCGAAAGATGCAAGGACAGAGTAACCAGAGGCAAAAATATGAAATTAAACAAGAAACTTTTCAAAAGGACGTAAAGAAGTATTCTTATACTATAATATTATTAGATGAATGGATTAAACTGAGTTAGGTGACAGGGAATGTAGAGAGCATATGAGAATTTAACAAGAAGAATGACAGTAGAAAATTCAAAAGACGGGACCTCACGAACTTAAACTCTCTCCCTTAACAGTACAAAGAGGCAATTATACACGCTTAAACACACACACCCACACACACACACATAAAAAATAATATGATA
>JAUUDW010353182.1:1543-13164 GCA_032361385.1 Panulirus guttatus
TGCCTGTGTTGAGTGACACACCATCACTCAGTCTACCTCATTTCATATTCCAAAACCCTTTTCCATATTTCACTAAGTCCATTCCACTCCTCTTATTATTCTGAACACTTGCATGTATATAACTCCCGATATCTTTTTTATTGCATCAACCTTTTCGCGTGCAAGAGCCATCACCTGCTCTCAGCCAACATTAATATTCTTGTTTAGATCATTGATAACGTATATTTCACTACATTCAGTATCTCTGGCTATGTCTTTCTCAATACCACGTGCCCTCATTAGGGATACAGCTGTCTAGATTAATTTTCCCACTGATCTGCCCGTTTTAAGCTTACTAATTAATCCTTCATTCACGCAATCAATGAATCTCTTATTTTTAAGTATTTCAGTTTCTTTTATTACATTCGTTTGCCTGATCATATTCCCTAATTTCTCTACTCCATCTTCTTTCCTTAGGTTATCATAGTGCGTGCACCTGGGGACATTAAAGATTATGCTAACGGCATTGTTCTGAATTGCCTCTATCTACCCCCCCCCTTCACCCTCCCCCTTTCCCGTCCCTTCTTGGCTTTGGTCAGATCTTGAGAACCGTAACTGACTAATAACTTAACTGTAAAATATATAGAGCCTTCAAAGGTTCAGTTGAGGCACCGCATCAATTGTCTTACTTGTTAAACTTTTAAAACCTTGCACGTTTTCTCTGCTTCCTCAGTAAGTTACTTCAGCTCATGAGTTAATTTTCGTCCTAATCAAATATCATTTTCAAATGCCTGAATTTCCTTATCCAATCAGTTTCATAACGACCATCCCTTAACTTCTCTCCTGGTAATTTTCTTTTCTTAATCATGGCTTTAATCTTCTCTCTGGATGTCAACATTCCCGCTTCCTGTCATTTCCCAACCATAACCTTCAGTGTTCTCAGTACAGCACGTAGAGATCTCCTTTAGACAATAATATCGTGAGTACGTGATGATGTTTGTCTATCAGCAGGTGGTATTATGTCCTCCGCGGTGATGGACGTAATGTTAAAAAGGTCAGGACCCAGCGCTCCTCCCTATGGCGTTCGTCATTTTACATCATTTTCTTCAGTACGCTCCCTGACTGCACACTGTAGGTGCTCTCATGGTAAATAACTGTTTTATCAACTAGAGTAAACATCCTCTTCCTCCCCTCTTAGCTAACTAGTCCAAGGTTCCCAGGCTACAGAAGCTTTATTGAGTGTTCCCTTAACCAGCGTCACCACCATAGCCAGCCAGCAGCGGCAGCAGGAAGCGAGGTAGGCTTTCCTAATGCCGAGCGGATGTTTTCCTCACCAAGGTTATCTCGGCCTGGGGGAGGGTCTTCCCCACACCAGCAGCTTGGACCAACATCTTGGAACTCAGTTCTCAACACATTCAACCGTTTCCAGTTTAAATGTCATACGTCATCACCACTTTCGTATCAACATTATCATTCATTTTCAAATGGCTTTGTGGATGTATGGCGTGCCAGGACGAAGCAGAAATCCTCTTTTTTACTACGATTTGTTTACACTGCTTAACTTGTTACTCAGCCACCCCATGTTTGTCTGCGCGTGTCTCTGTCTGTACCCTAAGTAAGTGGGACGTCCACAGTTTCAAACTCGGCACCTTTGCTGTGCTGTGTTCTTGAGGTCAAAAGGTCAAAGTTCGGCGTCATGCTCGTTGAGTTAAGCCTGGGCGACGAGACTAAAGGAGATAGCCTAGCCAGGATTGGCGGTTTCTTGATTGAATCAACAACGGTTTCTGTATTTTCCTGAATACAATGTTGGATTTTGAATCCTCTGCACTTCACAGGCAAAAGTTAACCCTGAGCAAGTCATTCATACATAATGATGACACGCAAGTCAGTTCTGAGAGCCGAGGTCGAAGTGCATTTTTTTTTCTTTTTATAAATTTTGTCAGGAGTTTCGGGGCCCCCGTGAAGGACCCCCGTAAAGTGTTCGAGTTTTGAGGAAAAAGGTGTATCAAGGCTCCAAATGACAAAATTCAGAGAGAAAGGCATAAGAATAAAAGAATATTTTTTTTTTTCCGGAATATAAGCTGGATGAGGTTATGTTAATTCAGATTGGTTTTGGGCTAAGTTAGGTTATGATATTTCATTTGTCCAAAGAATCAACCAACCCTAGCTTATTTTGCATGAATTTCAATATCGATTTCTTTTTAGAACCTCCGAATAAATATTTGTAAGAGTCTTGATAACGAATAACTTTTCAGTTATGGGACAAATCGGATAATTTACAAATAAAGCGACCCAAGGAAAGCATTTGATTCTACATCGCCATGCCCTTTAAATCCACCATTTAAGTAAGGAGGTCTGTTGTATCTTTCTACAATGAAGAACTCAAGGAACGAAGAAGGATATGAAGACTCGGACACGACTACTGATCTCTCATCATTCTCGCTCTATCTTGATCTGTTGCAGTTTTAGTTCCATAGTCAACACCACGCATAAATGTTACCTTGTAACAAATCTTATATTGGACGCCTACCATAGAAAGTGTATAACATCCGACATGATGAAGAGAATGATTTGTCTGTCTTATTTATTGACCTGAAGAAAGCTTATGATGATCATGTTGATAGACATTCCTTGTGGAAGGTCAAAAGAGTATATGATGTGGGAGGAAAGCTGCTGGAAGCAGTGAAAAGTTTTTGTCAAGGGTATAAAGCATGTGTGAGTGGGAAGAGAGTAGGGTGAGTGGTTTCAAGGGAAGGTTGCTCTGCAGTAGGGGTGTGTGATGCCTCCATGGCTGTCTAATTTGTTTATGGATGAGGTTGTGAGGGAGGTAAATGCAAGAATCTTGGAGAGAGGGGCAGGTAATGCACTCTGTAGGGCATGAGAGGGCCTGGGAAGTGAGTAAATTATTGTTTGCTAATGATACAGCACTTTGGCAGATTTGAGTGAGAAACTGCAGAAGTTGATGACTGAGTTTGGAGGAGTGTGTTAAAGGAGAAAGTTAAGAGTGAATTTGAATAAAAGTAAGGTTATTCGGTTTAGTGGGGTTGACAGTTAGGTAGTTGGGGATGTGATTTTGGAGAAAAATTGGAGGCAGTGAAGTGTTTTTAGAGTCTGTGGAGTGGACATAGTAGTAGAAGTGAGTTATAGGGTGGGCGAGGTGGGAAAGGTTCTAGGAGCATTGAAGAATGTGTGGAAGGAGAGTTTGGTGTCTCAAAGGGTAAAACTGGTAATGTTTTAAAATATGGTGGTTCCAAGTGTTATGTGGACAGGCAGTAGATGGGGATGTGTGGAAGGCATTGGAAGTGTTGAAAATAAAATGTACGGAAACAATGTATAGTGTGATGTGGTTTTATCGAGTAAGTAAGACAAGAGTAAGAGAGAGGTGTGGTAATAAAGAGTGTAGCTGAGAGAGCTGAAGTGTTCTGGACATAGGGAGGAAATGAGTGAGGAGAGAGTTAAACGGTGAGGATGTTTGTGTCAGAAGTGGAGGAAACAAGAAGGGCTAGACCAAATTAAAGATGGAAGGATGGTGTGAAAAAGATTTTAAGTAATTGGGGCCTGGACATGCAAGAGGGTGAAAGGCTTGCGTGTGATAGAGAGCGTTGAAACAATGTGGTATACACAGGTTGGCATGCTGTCATTGGACTGAACCAGGGCATGTGAAGTGGCAGGGGTAAACCATGGAAAAGTCTGTGGGGCCTGGTTGTGGATGGGGAGCTATGTTTTCAGTGCATTGCACATGGCAGCTTGAGAGTTGTGAGCAAATGTGGCCTTGTTTGTCTTTTCCTGACACTACCGTGCTGATGCAGGAAACTGCGATCAGGTGTGAAAAAAATGATTTATAGATAATTTTCTAATAGTTTTGTGCTACAATGGTTGCCAGGTTTTGTTGTAGCTGGAATTTAAGGGTTAATTCTTAAAAATGGAAATGGGTTTGATAGTTTTCATTCATATGATATAAATAAAAGGTAAAAAACATTTTTCGACGTACTCAGGACTGGCCAGTTCAGTTAATAAAGCAGTTTTTATAAACTAGGAATGGCTGTCTTAATTTATAAGAAAAGTTACTGATTTTAGAATTTTTATGCATCTTTTCATTGATCAAAATTTTGTTTTACTACTTTTGCACAAGGGGAGGCCAAAATATTCCATTGTGCATTAAAAGGGTTATTCCTGTCCTGGATATAAGTATAAAATGTTAAAACAAAATACTTCGTTAATGCAATGAAAGGTTCCTGCTCCTTCCCTGTCACCTGTCCTGGTTTGTCATTTATACTCCTCCCTACCATTGCATATCCATTGTTCTGATTCCTTCATTTTCTTCTGCCAATGTAAATCTACCCCTTCATCACAGTCTAAAGGTGCAGTCACTTAAGAACTTCTGTTGACATAGATTAGTGAAACTTTCAATTGCATGCAAAAATTTGAGCCTTCCCTCAAATTGCCTGTGCATGCCATGATTTCATGTGGTCACATACTAGGTGGTAGTATTGTGTGTATCTTATGGATTTTATACTTTAATCAACATTTTATAGTCCTGACCAGCAGGATATCCCCCACTGATTCATTGAGTCAGTTTAAGGCCCTCTTCCACCTGGAAGAGTTGATTTATCTATATTATATGAAAAGGGGTTGCTCTGCTTCAGAGTGAAGTGTCCTTGTTTATTTGCAATGGTAATGTAATGGTCAAATGAGATTGCATTGTGATTTCTCTTTTTTAGAGTACTCTAATAATTTTTACCTACATTTTGAGCATTTGATATGAAAAAGTTAGTTCTAGGTCTTATACCTGAAAGGCATAAATAAGGAAGTATTAAGAATGATATATTGAGAGAACACTTTAGACTCGCAAAGATCAAAATGAATACGAGTATTCAGTTTGGTAGAGTATTCTTCCACTGGGTGAGAGGCAACTTCTGCTCTAGACAGATAGAGAAAATGGTTGATGAATTAACCATACCATCTTTATCCCTTTCATTTTTTGTATGTGTGACTGCGCCTTAAGAAAACAAAGGCCCCTGCAACCTTGTATTTTTACAATACATAGATAGATGTTCCATGTAGGAGTGCTGATGACTTGATTGAAAGGATAATGAATTTGTGGTGTATTTTACCCAGAAATATCCATGGATAGAATATTGGTTAGTTAACTTTTAAGATTTCGCTGACAGGTAGATGTAAAACTACAAGCTTTGTGTTTGATGATGAATTTGATAATGTCTTTAGGGATAGTGTAGACTGAATATTGCTCATGTATATGTTTGTCAGGGAATGTAACTAATTGGGGCATGAGAAGGGGGCTACAGATCCTCCCCACCTGTATTAATGATTTCTGAACTGGAGAGGACACAAGCAAGGTTGTTTTCTCAAAGGCTAAGTTAATCTCTTCCTAACACTACTTCACTGGTCTTGACAATTTTTTCAGGTGGGAGCCTTTGGCATAAAAAATGAATTCTCAGAATGTGTTTCAAGTGTTTGCAAATAAGTTTTAAAAAATTTTGGCAGTTGTGCAAAGGGGAGGTTGATGGATGTGAATGTGCTGAGAAGGCTAGGTAGGTGGCTTATGTTATCATTTGTAAAAGTTGATGATTGCTAAAGGAAAAAAGGAATGGAAGTGGTTGTGGAAGAAGTAGTGAATGTGAACGAGCATGGCTTGTGAAAGAAGTGATAAATGTGAACGAACGTGGAAAGTGCCCTCGATGCAAAGGTACCTCAAGAGACAGTGATTATAGACATAGGGTACGAGGAACTTAAGCTGGGGGATTAGAAGAATTGTAGGTACTTAGAAAAGCAGTGCCTAAGAGTACAGGTTAAGTGTTTGACACACAGGTGAGTTGTAGATGTATGAGAAAGGATAGTGAGTGTAGAATGAGGAAGCTATTAGTAAAAAAAAAAAGAGGAGGTGGCATAAGGAGAGGGTCTGCTGGGAAGAAGTGTAAATGATTTTGAGGATTACAGGAGAAGGCAGTGAGAGCTGAAAAATAGTGCAAAAGCCATCTTTTGCGCTAACCACCCTAGAATAGAATATATTTTAGGAGGAATTGAATGCCATAGTGTGAGGAAACCAGTGAGCTAATGTTGGAACAATGAAGTTAGCAGATTGGGAAGTAACAGTTGAAGATGAATAAGAGAAGGGGTGAATAATTTTGAGGAATGCTTTAATAATGCATGTGTTGTGCTTAGGCTGAGTTAGGATGCTGGGTGAGAGTCATTTGTAAATAGGGTAATGAAAAGAGAGATTACTTAAAGCTAATGTAAAATGCTATTCAGTAGAGCATCAAGTTTTTTTTTTCTTTTACTAATTTTTTAAGGCTTAATCAAGGCTGGGCCTTAATTGACATACAGAGAGTTGAATGAGAGGGAAAATATTTACGAATTTTGGAGGAAGTGAAGAAAAAGAAAGTCTTAAAATGTACCAGGTATTAGTTATTGAGAAAGATATTAGAAGGTATTGAGTTTTAAAGCTTCAAGGTGTAGGGAAAGAAACAGTTATCAAAATGGCCCACCTTTGAGTTTCCAATAGACATACAGTAACCATGTCACACAGCAGCTTGCGGACTATGCCGTGGTTTGTCTAATGATGACATGTTTATGGCCTAAGATGTTGTGCTTAATGACTGACAGAGTGTGTTTATTGCCCTTGTACAAAGGTAAGGGAAACAAAAATGAATGTTTGAATTACAGAGGTATGTACAAGTCAGCTTAGTATGCATGGTGAGGTGTACAGGAGTCATGACTGAAAGGGTTTGATGATATGTACAGAATAACTGTTTGGGGAGTAGTGTGGTTTCAGGAGGTTAGAGGATGTGTGGACCAAGTTTTTGATTTGAAGAGTATGTGTAAGAAATACTTAGAGAAAGAGACTGGCTAGTAGGTAGCATTTATGGATTTGGAGAAAGCACGAGATAAGTTAACTTATTCCTTATAGAAGGTGCTGTCGATATGAGGGGTAAAAGGTAATTTAGAAAATGCACTGGGAAGGTTTTAATATAAGAGTAAGGCATATGTGTGAGTAAGGAGGGAGGGTGGTGAGTAGTTTTTGGTGAAAGTTGTGTGATGTTACTGTGGCAGTTTAATCAGCTCATGGACAGGGTGTATGGTGAAATAGGTTGATCTAAAGGCCTTGGAGAAAGTTGCAGGTACATAGTAAAATGAGGTTGTTTGGACATGATGACATGGCTTTGGTGGCAGACCCATGAGAAATACTCCAGAAGTTTGTTGTATTGTTAGGGAGAGTATGTGAAAGAATAAAGTTGAAAGTAAATGTAATTTAAACAAAAGTAAGGTGCAGCAGGGGAATGAGACAGGATAGTTTAAGGATCAGTACAATAAATATTGCTCTTGCCTGTCCATCCATGGTCTGTAATCACAGTGAGGAAGGTGCTAGACTTACTATGACTAACCCCTAGACACAGTTGGCAATAATTCATCCATATCCTTGGCAGGATAGAAGTTGCAGATAGCTGAGGTGAAATATACTTGGGAACATATTTGAATGTTGATTACGAAGACTGTGCTAGCAATGTGGAAGGTGTGGAGAGGGAAGATGACAGGATAAGCAGTTATACCACTGAACAGAGCCATCTGCCATTTAGGGTGTGACTGCCAGCTAGGGAGGGATTGGTGGTGGTGTGAGAGGGTATAGTAGCAAGGAAGGTAGGTGGAAGGAGAGATGATTGAAAGGGAGGGTGTGATGGCCAGGGATGGGGATGAGGGAGGATTTGGTAGCCAGGGAGGGAGTAGTGGTGGTGAAAAGCAAGGGAGTAAGGGCTCAGATCTCTTAAAAAGTTTTAATGTTGAGGAAGTGGTTACTGTTATTTACCCTGGAATGGAAAGGACAACAGATGGAACCAAGAATTCAAGGGTATCTTAAAGGAGATTGTGGAAGGCATGGAATGTAAAGGCAGAGATAGATATATTTGCAGGTATAGCAGTTGGTTATATGTATGTAAGTCTTGGGTCTTGAACACACAAAAAAAAAAAATAGAGGATGAATGTACTGGAAATTAATTTGTACTCGTACTAGGACAAAATGTGGTGTAACTGTGTAAGAAATATCAGTTTAAGGGAGAGATGCAGTATTAGGGCAGTTTGATTGAGATGGCTGACCAGGTTGTATCGGTATGGTTCTGGCATTTGGAAAAGATAATGGGAGACTGACAGAGAGGATCTGTACGATAAAAGTGGAGGGAGCAAGGGGAAAGGGGTTGACTGAGGAAGATATAGGAGAAAGTGGTATGCTGTCATTGGGTTTAGTCAAGGGGTACGAGACAGTCACCGTAAATCAGTGGAGACATTTGAGGGGCTTGGCCATTGATAGCATTTTGTAATTTGTACGTCATACATTACAGCTAGAGATTGGATGTGTACAAATGGGGCCTCTTCATTCTTGATGTTACCTCAGTAAAGTTGGAGAGGCAGATTGGTATTGCAAATAATTGATTACTAACTATTTCAAGCCTTGCATTGCAACACTTGAAATATTTGTCCAAGAATTTTGCTTGTTGGTCAGATTTCATTTTCCAGAAACTCGAGATTTTTTAATAGGCATTAAACATCGTTGCTATACAAGGTTATCTGTGTTGTGAAGAGAGTATTGAAAGTATGGATTGTTGTTTTGTACTTTAAAGTAACAAACATTTCAGAAAGGTGGGCTGAAGTAAATTTTGAATATTTCATTTTTCATGTAATGAAATTTTACCCATGCTGAACAGATGTACTTTTTTGTTGGTGAGGTTAAGAGGAGGGCCTCTCGTCTTGGCAGTGCAGAGATTTGTAATGTTTCAGACAACTTTACTAATGGGTTTACAGTTTATTCATTTAGGCATCATCTTGGATTGAGTAGAATAAAGAGAATTGCATGAAGAGATATATAGAGTTAAAAGGATCTTTGAGGAAGGATAGACATATGAGGAGGTAGAAGGATGGAATGAACACTATTGGCTCGCATGGTTTGAACATTTTGTGTAATTTGCATACATTAGATAGACCGAGTTAGTGCTGTGGTATATAGGGAGGGTGGGTGATGTTAGTAGTCTGAATTAGGGCATGTGAAGTGATTAAGATAAAGGTGAGTGATATGTAGAGTTTGGCTTTGAATGGTACAATATGATTTTGGAATATTATGTATGACAGCTAGAGGTTGGATGCATCCAAGTGAGGCTGTTGTTTGTTTGCTTTTGATATTGTCTTATGAAAGTGGAGAAGGGCAGTTAGGTATAAAAAACATCCCATGTATATGGGTTAGATCATGCATATAGCTTCCTCATTCTTTCACTCATTCTCAACTTTTGCTCATTGTGCAAAGTGGAATAAAGGCATCTACACTGATTTGTACTTCATAATATTTAACTCAGCACTCAAGATAGATTCATATCCGTTCACTCCTCTCAGTTGTCACAGGATGCTTCCATTACACATGATCAGAAATCTTTTTCTTTTGTCTTCAGTCATGTTCCTCAGGACCTAATTTGCTTCTTTTTCTACATGGCTTTACCATCTTTACAGACTAGTTTTAACAACCTTGAATCTCAAGTTTTCCATTTCTTTTTCAGGCCTGCCCGGCGTGGATCTCCAAGGTAAAGATTATTAATATAAATGCAAAAATGCAATTAACTGGTGAAAATGTTGCAGTGGCAAAATACTTAGATATTGGTTTGGCATGGAGGTATTATTAAGGAAACAAATTTAGCATTGTTTCCTTCAAGTACATTTTACATTTTTTGTAGAATTATATGCAGTCAGCAAATTTTTCCTTGTTATTGCTCTTGCTGCCAGCAGTGCACTAAAGTTTCAAATTCTTTATCTAATGTTTGATTCTGACATTACTGTTTCTGTTAAGGTAGAAAATGTTGCTTGGTAGGGGTTATATGCCATTTACAAGACTTCTTTACACTATACTGAATTTTACCTTATTTTATGTGGAGGATTAGTCCAGAGTCATCATAATGCATGAAAAATTCATATGCGTGACCAGGCATGATTGATTTATTAGTTAAAGGTTCAGATGTGGGCCCAAGTATGGTTGAAATATTGTCATTTCTGATGTCTGGATAACTAGTCCCTATCAGATTCAAACAATAGATAAGGCAAACTGTTCTCAACAGTAAGGATACCACCCTACTGAAGTGGGATATTGCAAGGGTGTAGGTTTCTTTGTTAAGCATCGAAATAAACTTATTTTTTGATATGGAAAGGTTGCATAGACCCTAGGGTGTTAGTTTCCTGTAAGGAAACTTTATTAAACATGTAAATTATATATTATTGCCTTATAGAAAGGTATCCAGGAAGCTTTTTCTTTATTACAGATATGATGATTATCGTCGCAGAAGTGAATCACCATCATTCAAGAGACGTTCACGTTCCAGGTCATAAGAGCAGGTAAACCTCAATTAAAACATATTATGCAATACTCATTGAGCTTCACCTTTTGCAAATGTTGGATTCAGGTGTGATGTTTGTAAGGGTTAGTTGAAGCATGATGTAAATAAGTGTAAGCATGATGTATGTGAGGGTTGGTTGAAGCATGATGTAAATAAATAAATGTTGTTGGACAGTGATATCCAAACATTGGCAGAAGAGTCACTGAAGTGGAGTATACACAGTCAGCAGCAGTGGAAATATAAGATAGGTAATGTTTGGTGTAAAACATGTGTTCTTGTTTGTACTACTGCTTACAGTGTACCATAGATCAAATTAAGCCATAATCAAACTTCCGAGTAGTGTTTTAAATTATGTTTATGTATGCATTGTGATCATTATAACTGTATGAAAAAAATGTAGTCAGGAAAGTGGATTTTAGAAGCATGCTGTTTTAAAGTATGTTTGATCAGTCATTTTGAAATGTCAGAGTTATTTTTGAGATAGTAAAGACGTGATATATTTTATTTGTTCTTTTAAAACTTTATAAAAATAGTTTAGAGATATTAAAAGCTTGTTTAATGGGTTGACTGTTTGGTATAGGAATTAAGAAAAAAGGGGTTTTGATTTGTTGAGACTTCTCAGTAGTAGGGCATGTTTGAGCTAAGAACTCATAGCTTCCGTGTGTTTAAATTAGGTATTGCTGGGCCACAGATTACAGCTAAAACTCTTAAGAATGAATGGTAATTAATTATTGTCATTGCCTTGGCCAATCATAGAGAAGCATTTACCTGAGATTTGTGCCATTTCCATTTATATATTATTGTCAGTTACATTTGCATGTTTTATGGTTTATTTTTTAAATATTCCAGGTAAAGAGGGATAAATGTTTTCTGTGTTTGAGATCTTTGTTTTTTAATAACTTAGAGAATAACTAGAATATTCAGAGCCAGAATAAACAGATACCTGGAGGTGGACAAGGCAGTGAATGGAACCAAATGTTCAAGCTTTAAATCTTTTCACCATGTTTTATACTCTTTTCTTTTCTTGCAGGAGCCAGCTCTCGAACAAAGGAAGCATCTTCTTACGACTCTGGACCTAAGTTTTTAATTGGGGTTGTATGATGTGTGCTTCAGGCCTGTGCCCTTTTGCTTAAGTGACCAGTCACTTAAAATGAACCCCAGAATTTTGATTACTTTCATAATTGTCATTAGCTTAAATTTCAATGGCATAAAAAGTGCTTTTGTATTTTTATTATTTTCTCATATGATATTTACCTATGT
>JAUUDW010353293.1:0-13163 GCA_032361385.1 Panulirus guttatus
TGCCCAGATGTTTGAAGATAGTAATGAAGGCCAAAGGAGAGATGACAAAGTACTAAAATATGTGAGAGATATCACTTCTGAAAATGTACGGGAAGGAGAACAGGGTTTTTTGCAGACACTGTACTTCATAACAACGATCAAACAAAGTGATTAAAGAGGCACACAACACAAGTTTCAATATGACAATGGATGCCAAGACACATGATGTGGCACCTTGAAAGGTGCAACACTGATTGGCCGATTAGCATGACCTTACATTGTGCTAAAAGTGTTTACCCTGCCTTCTGGTATTATCTAAATTATTTTTTCATATTAAAATGAATCACATGTAAAGATCTTTCATTAACATGAGAAAGACTGCTGTGAGAAGAGAATGATGGATGTTCAAATATTCTATATCGTAAAATGAGCATCTATAGTATTCTATAGTATACTCATTACTTATACATGTAGATGTACTCATGTGCATAATTCACCAAATGAACTGCATCACTTCACTTGATCACTTACCTGAAGGTGCTCCTCTATGTCCCTGCGATCATACGTAATACCACTTGGGGTAACAACTGGGTCCCGCAGTATTTCAAAGCTGATCTTGCCACATAAATAGTCAGGTACCTCTCGTTTCTGTTTAGTAGTAAATACAGAAATAAATAAGCATGGTTAATTATGAGGAGCATATACACATATTGATAAGACGAAAACATTTACCTCTACAAATATAAAAAGTTTCCATACAGTTCAGGGTCATAAAGCTGATCTCTGAATACCCTGCATAGTAAATGGTTTATCATATTTTAGAGAAACCTTCAGAGCTTTGGATCATTCTTTTTCTTTTTTCATGAAATGTCAGTTAAAGTGAGGACAATAGGTTTTGAGCTTAATCAGGGTTTCATTTTTGCAGGCACAATCTGGATGCCAGCATCCAAGTGATTTTTGTAGCCAATTAGGAAAATCTCAGTAATCTAAGACATCTTTAGAGTGAAAGAGATTGACTGGACAGATGCTGCATGATCATTTTGGGTCCAACGTGGATATTAAAAGTAAACCTCTTCAACATGTGGGCTTAACACCTAACTCTGGCCTGGAACTTACTGAATTTGTTAATCAGAGAAAGCTAAGACAGTCATCTTTAACTCCTTAACTATATAATTCCTCAGAAATTACCCTCCTTGGAGAAAAAAATATATTTTTTTCTTTACAGAATACTGCTATACCATACATTATAATTAAAGTAAATACCCAAAGAGGTGGTATACCTTCCTCTTTGTTGATATGGTGTGATATGTGGATGGAATAGGACCCAGTCTGGCTGCATGGATCTATGTATTTCCAGGAGTCTCCAATATGTATGTTTTTTCCAGGTGTCACTTCACAGTAAACACTTATGGCTTCTTTCCCAGCATGATTCAGTACTGTATAAACAAAGCACCTACTCCAAGACAGAAATAAAATTCTTTGCCCTGCTTCACACTTCAGCAACCTGTACTCACAGAATCCCCATCTCCAACACAGCACTCAAAAAACTAGGAAGACCAAAGGTCATACAGCATTGTGATGTTGTGTGTGTGACTATGTGGGGAGAAAGTGGGACAACTGAACAGAAAGTATTCCATGTCTTCATTGTGGTGACTGCATTGTAGGCATGAAGTGTCTTGAGATATGTTGAACTGATGACAGAGCCTTGAGGGAAAATTCCTCACTTGGCTCCTTCTTCAGTTCCTTCTTTTGGAAAGAAATACAGGAAGGGAGGATTTCCCGCCATTCGCTTCCACCCCTCTTAGTTGCCTGCTACGACACGCTCGGAATAAGTGGGCAGCATTCTTTCTCCCCATCCCCAGAAATGGATAGAGGCGAGTAAGTATGAATATGTACATGTGTATATGTGGGAGTGACTGGCCATTCGCTGTTACTTTCAAAGTGAAAAAAGATTATTAGTTCTTGGGCTATATCATAAGTTAATTTAAATCCTTTTAATAAAATCATCCAATAAATTACAAGAGACAGAAAAGGCTTCAACATTCTACTTACTCTTCTTTTTTCATCTAGACGAGCAAACATTGTGTTGACTTCTGTGATGCAGTTATCCTGTGTAAAGTAAAAAGACAAAAAATTTTGTATTCATACCTGGCTCAAAACATCTGCATACAAACATTTCACTGTAGAATCTCAAATATAAAAGTATGTTAGGAGAACAGAACAAATGTAATTCAAAAGTACATTCCTATTTTCTATGTTCTACCTGTGATGCCAAAAAATCTGGCAACAAGAAAGGTGTGTTAAAAAATTCATGTTAACAAGTTATCACTGTATATGTAATCCTTGAATATGACACTAACTACAGTAACTGGAATTTTTTATTCTCTTGATCATAACTGTTTTCCAGTATAACTGTAATAAATCATCATACCTGATGAAAATACACAAGTTCTGTAAATACTTTTTAATATTTGTTTGGTTAACTTACTTTCCTCCATGAATTAAGAAGCAGAATAACAGAAAACCACTAGTACACAACCACAACAGAATATTCTGACATCCATATAAAAAGGTATGCACATTCACCAAACTATGTACAGTTGCCTGCAGAAGTTTCACACCATTACTTGGTAGCACTCTCACTCCTTGGGGATATGAGGAGGGGAAGGGGGGATGAAGACAGCTGGATGTTGTGAATGTGTAAATAATCTCACATTGTATATATTGAATATGAAATTGCTATATATATGTATATATCACTGTCATCGGTTTCCAATGCACCATATAATATTGATAATAATCTTAAACAGATATAAGGTAACTTATCAATGACTTATACAATGTATGAAATACTTATTTTGTTGTAATTACTACAGTCTATTCAGATATGTAAAGTAACAAATCTTGCATTAGTAAAACAAAAACATCACAACTATCTATGGGCCATCCTGGTTAAGTCACTACCATACAAGCTGTCAATCATTTCCCATTTATCCTACATCAACCCATATCTTATATTTGGGTATACAATAATAACAGAAAACTGTGATTGTTCTTGTTTTACTTATCTGGGTATACAATAATAACATATAACTGTGATGCTTTTGTCTTACTAATACAGATGTTCCTAAACTTAAATGAATAAATTAGTCATTACAATACATAAACTATCATGTGTGTTGTGTAAAATTTGTTAATAAACTTTTATCTATTTACGGTTATTATCTATATCATAATGTGCACTGGAAACTGATTTAATGAATATGTGACTGTAACATAAAGGGCAATGTTTTAAATATTATATATAATGTGGGGGAGTATTTATACACACACATGAAATCCAACTGTCTGTTGCTCTGACTAAGAGGTGTAACCATCCCCACTCCCTCAGGAGAGGTGGCCAAGGCAATAGTCTCTCCATAACTAATGAACTACAGTGACACTTCTTAGCCTTTAGTGCCTCATCTTTAACACAGAGCAACTCTAGTGCAGCGTTTGCAGAGGTTCCTACCTAATGTTCTTACTGACTACCTCTACCTAATGCTCCTACCTACTACTTATACCTTATGTTTCTCCCTAATGCTCCTGCCTAAATGTTCCAAACTACTACTTTTATTTACTGCTCCTACCATTTTGCCAAAAGGCAGGGCTACTACATAGTGCTCACTACACGAAAATCTAGAGTTACAAAGAATGAGCAGTGTGACTTAAGTGCTGTCCAGTGTTATGTATGACAAGGAGAGATTGTATGTTCGTGGACAAAATGACAGGAGCCCACATGAGAGTGAGGCAGAAATATAAAGACAGTTGTGGAGCCACATTTACAAGAGTACTACCCAGGAGTAGGCTGGACTTTCGGCAGGGAACTGCACAACATTTCAGTAAAACTGGGCAGTTTGATAACATTAGCTAATAATCTAAATATAAAAAGGCTTCATCTGTGCCAACTGAAATGAACCCTAAGTGCATGAACTTAATGTACATGGAAATGTTTCAAAAGCAGTTTCTAAACAAACCTTTAATCTAACTCATACATATCACGAGCAACTCTGTCTCTAATCTACTGTCATCCACAGTCTACACATTGTGCATCAAGATAAAACTGTACTGATCCAACCTTACAAAAGTTTGCACTCACAGTTTGCTGCTCTATCCTCATGACTTCTTCTTGAGATTTTTCCTCATCATCTTCATACTTCCTTCGTACCTCATCAATTTGCCGATCACGATCTTCTAAAATCAATCTGTTCAGATATGTCTGCAAAGTATCAATCAATTAAAGGCTTTAGTTTTCATGTAAATTTCAAAAGCATTTTCAAAATTTCCTGAACCCTGAACCTTAGTTTAACTCTTCTGCTGTGGCAGTCATAATGTCCCCTATACAGTCTGCAAGTGAGATATTCTCAAATATTCTAAAAATATATATCCGCAAATTTGTTATGACTCAATAGAAGATATTTTCTAAATAAACCCATGAAACATTGTTTACATGAGCTACATGCCCTTCATCTTATGCTTTCCAGTTACCAAGCATATTAGGTACTCCATGGGTACTCTCATGCTTATGGAGTGATGTGTTGTTTATTCAATAGTATTTTCGTCACAAAAAATATGTAAATATTGTTACAAAGTTTCATCACTTAAATCTACTGTCCTGTACGAGTCTCACAGCTTAATAAATCATTACACTGCATGAAGGTATAGATCTTGTTCAGGCCTCCTTGACATTCCCACATAGAACGACCAGTGAATGGGAAAATTCAAGCTGTAGCATCTAGTTACATTAGAAAAAATAGGTGTGTTGCTACGACAGGTTGCATATTTTGCCTTGAGACAGAGACTAACTGCACAAGAATTCAAACAGTATACACATTAACCACAATAAACAAAACAATGTAGGTTCCAATACGAAGTGGCCACAGCAGAAGTGTTAAAGTATGCCTAATCTAAACGGCAAATTGTGCATTCTTAAAGTCTTCAAAAGTTTAAGTCTTATAGCACAAGAAAATATATAAAGTAACCATCGCAGTTGCATTTGTAATATTCAGTTACTGCACTTGAACACAGTTGTGAGTAATGAGGGTCAGCAGTTAGTTCAGCACAGCCTGGAAAGGCTGAAGATATCTATGAGTGCTTGGATTGCAACTAGGCCAAAGTGTTTTATGTGGAAGTTTAATATGTTGGAAGGACTTGATACTGGGCAGTTTTTAAAAGTTTTATTTGAAATTCAAGTTTTCATAGGAATAACGAGTGAGTCAGCTGTTATTTCAGGATGGATTTTGTGTCGATTTTTCAGACTTCCAAATTCAGGAGTGTGGTTAGTTTGTGTCCAACTTTTGAGTAAATGAAAAAAGTAATAAATGTTTATAAATTCCAATACAGAGCCAATCATTCTTAAAACAAAAATGTGATCAGTATTCAGAAACACTGCTCATCATCTGAAAGAGAGGCTTACAATATAAAACAACCTAAGCATCACTTCAATAAGGGTAACTAAGCACTGACTTAATCCCTGTAAGTAATAAACTTGAGTATAATACAATTTTAAAACATTTTCAAGATCACTCTTATGCAAATGGGCTACGAATATTTTTCTTTTTTCTCTGCAGCTGTGTGTTAAAATAACACACAAAACACATTGAAAGAGACACAGTTACTGACACAAAAGCAGAGATGAAGATATCTTTGATAGTATGTACTTCATAATAAACATACACTACCTAATTTTACAAAACAATTCCATACCATTCAAAACTTTCACTTAGAATCTAGTATTAAACTAATTACAGGAGAGAGTCAATACATAACCAAGTTCTTAACAGCCACTTCTGATCATTATGAGAAAGTTGTATCTCAAGAGACTGTTTTCATTAAGTTAAATGTACAAGAGCAATACTTCATACAATTTTCTACAAAAAATAACGAATCTTCATAAACTTAACCAGACTACTAACAACTGGGATGGATGTTATCCATACAGCAGCAAAGAAGCTGTCTTCTATCAATTCAACTAAACTGACTTAGCTTTCAACAGTTTATGAACTATGCACTACTGTGGGGCTTCTGAATTCTTTTTGACATCAAAATCTACATTATTTTCAACAAGAGCATTCATTCTTACTAAAAGAACTTTCTATATATTCTGACCAGCAATACCGGTTAGGAATTGGTCACTGCTTGCCGATACTGAGACATTAACATTCCATGCTTAAAGTGTGTTGCCCATTCCGTCGTACCACGGCCTTGTGCTACATAATACTTTTTCATTTGTAAAGCTGGCATTCCACTTACTGGTAAATATTAGAAAGAATATTAACCAATCAAATAATTATCATACCTGTAGTTCAATTTCCTGGGCAATTCTCTTTTCTTCAGCCACATTGAAGCGACGCTTACGAGTTACTCTTATCATACATGCAATATCATCACCGTAATTCACCTTCTGTTCCTTGGCAAGATCCTGTGCTGCAATTACAGAGTAATGGAAAGAACATATTACCAAAGTTATCATAAGCAGTAACTGTGCATTTCCTTAACTCTAATAAATAATTCAGTGCATAAATATCCAGAAACTCAAAATCAGATAAATTAAATTATCACAGATGAAAAATATAAACATCAATGTAAACAATTAATGCATCTAATAACATACTAGTAAACAACTGTTGAATTCTGTCTACAGTGCATGGCACTAAATCTGATACACTATAGTTCTGTATAAAAATAATATGTATAATACAGAGTGTTACTGTTTTACATTTTTTGACAGCTACAAATGGTCTCATCACAGAATGGAAATGCAGTGAAATTTCCAGCGACAGAACAACTAGAACGTAGAAATTCTTGGTGGTCCTTATTTTTCTTTTTAAGAAACCAATGTACAATTTTCTGGAGAATCTGGTACTCGCCAGAAAATTTTCTTAAGTCTAGCTAGCCTGATTTTGTTCCAGTCCACCAAATGCAACATGCTTTGTGCATGGGTAGGAGCTGCCAATCATGCTCACTGGGTGACAAGGGTCATATAATGAGCTCCATGACAAACCTGCATCCATAAGAAGGGGGTGGCCAAGAATCACAGTCTTCCTCATACTCTTTTTCACTATTGGGTCACTGCATTCCAGGTGCTTTCATGTTGCCACAACGGTAATTTACAGTGTATTCTTAATGCTCTCAAGAAATGGATGACATACAGTAAAACAACTGTAATTACCATCATTATTCGGATTCTGTCTCACCTCATCCATTTCTACCATTATCCTGCTCAGCAGTTATTCCCTCAGTAGATCTTATAACAGTCCCTTAAGATCTAATGCCACTTACAATGTGTTTTCAGTGCTGTAATCTATGTGATGTAACAAGCTCAAGTAATGTCTAGTTTGTAAAACGCAGTAATTCTTTATTGTTATGTGATAAAACTGGCTCCTTTAATATGCATTACTACATACACTATCCCATGTGTTCTTAAGTGCCACTAGCTGTTTTCCTCATATAAAAATCAGTGCTTTTTCCAATGTTATGAATATATATTTCATAGTCACTTGAAGTAAGTGGCAAAACCCTGAACTGTAAGTGTAGTTGCCACAAACTACTGCTGTGAAGCATTAGCCCAACAGAAAGTATCTTCCCAAAAAGACTATCAAACAAGTGCCAATACGCATTACTAGCATGCTGAAAATTTTTGAAAAACAGGATAAAAGAATTATCGTGTCTGATGTCACGAAGGTTTACGACACAGGCTAACTATGTGTCTATGACATCAGGACTGCTAAATCTTGTTTTCCTTGTAAACCTCTGTGTAGGAGAAACATGGTACATCAGCCAAAAATGCCCCCATTGACATCTGACCTGACCTGGGCTTCGACCACATTTTCACAGGATACCTGCACAATGCAGGGTGAAATCTGCACTCCCAGACCTACTCATAACTATCTGTAATATCCTACAGCCCAGCCCGTTGAGTACAATTAAAATACACAATTTTCAGTCTTATTCAGTTTTCCTCCTTTATTTTCTTCCATCCTCATCTAAAAGTAAAGTTGACCAGTTGGCAGGAAATTTCATACTGTCAAGCCAGTCTGTGCATAAATCAGTCCAGCTAAACAGAGGTTTCACAATAACTGACAAGTGCACTATCTTTCTTTCAAATACAAAAAAAAAAATACATGGTTTATATTTACCAAATAAAAAGCTCTTTAATCATACTCCAACTGCTAAGCTTTTCAATGAAAATGAAATAAAAACAGCCTTATCTCTGTACGAACTAGTATGTGTAAAAAAAGGTAAAATGTTACTAACAGTCTTCAGCCAGTTGAAGAACTTGAGCCATGGTAATAAACTTACCTCTCTGTAGGTGTTTGATGCTTTCATCAAAGTTATCCACTTCAAGTAGGGCTTGGCCTAGAAAGAAGTGCGCTTTCACTAATGTTGGATCTATTTCCAAGGCTGTGCGACAATCCTGACATACTAACTCCCATCGTTTCAGTTTCAAGTTGCATAGTGCTCTATTTGTATAGTACACAGCAACTGAGGGTTTTTTTGACTGAAATAGATTGAAAATTATTAGAGGTCCCATTGCAGCCATGTGAAAAATAAGATATTCTTTTACCTTTTTTCTCATAAGACATTCTGTTGATAAGTGTCACTCTATTACCAATCGTTACTAAGTTTAAAGAGAGAGATCACTGTGCAAGCTAAAAACTAAGGAAAATCTCACTTACTTTTAAAACATTCCTTTCAGCTGTACAGCAGAGAAGCTTGTGTAAAACTTGCCCACATATCAAAGTTCCTTATCTCTCTTGCACCCTTACCTAATAAGCTGTTATGTCTGTGTTTTCCACCAACAGTATTCTAAGACAATCTTCAATCTCAGCCTAAAGCCAGGCAGGGTTGGTAGCGATGACAACTAATCCATGTAATTTTCATTTTATGACAGAAAACAAGCAAACCACTACATGTGCATGAAGATCATATCTTAAGAATACAAAAAGAAAGTTCAGACTGAACATCTGATCAGTTTTCTAGCAGAAACCCTGTTTAAATAGGCACAGCTGTATCTACGAGATGCAGTCTCTTAATCATATAACCCCATACACCTTTTATGGTGCTCCTGAAGCTTTAACGCCACTCTACATTCAGTAGTATGGAAATGATGGACTCCCTTGAAGTGAGAAGTTTCTCAATAAGACAGTACTTCTTTTTGTCCACTGATGACAATACAAACTATCACTCAGTAAAGTAAGTGATTGCCTACCTCTTTTTACAGAGAGTATAACTGTTGGGTTTTTGGTTGCTTCTTTTTATGAACAGATCTGTGGTATTCCAAAAAAAAATGACAGTGGAAAATGATTCAGGGTAAGAAAAGACTTTTATGACCTGATGTGTTCTCCCTAATATAACAGGCATAAAATTAGGAATTATGAAACCATGACTGAAGGGAAAAATAGCTGGTAAAAAGGATTTGGGACTCTATCCCAGAGACTGGATGTGCAAAAATATCGTTAGTACTATAAATTCTTTAGTACCGTCTGAGAAAAATTAATAAATTCTTATGATCTAAACACAGCAGACTGCGTCTGTGAAAGAAACACATTCTGATGCAACTTACGTAAAAAAAAGTTAAGTAATTATTTGTTTTAGTGTCATTTGGACTGAGACTCCTGAATATCATTTACAATACACTATTCTGCAATAATACAGTGTCAAATATATAGTAAAACTTGCAGGTAGTTATTTTTACTCTTCTTTCTTGTCCTACAAAAATTAATATAACCTGAGAGTAGGGAGGGTTATGAAGATCAGGAAAAAGTGGGTTGAATAATGCAAAAACAGTTGAAATATATCTAAAATCAACATAAGCTATAAAAACCTAATCTAAACCTCACTCAAAGCAAAAATGAGCCATAAGACCACCTATTTTTCTAATATATATGTAGTCTGTCAACCTACAGTGTGCAACGACATGATTAATAGATTTATAAAACAAAATTATCCTTCTCTCATATGTGTTTGCTAGAGAGCGAGAGATAGCATTTAGAACAGACGATATACCCTGGGAGGAAAAAAATCCTTACCTGGATCCTCTTTCCTTTCCTTCTCCTGGAAAGTAATAATTCCAGCCAACCACTGCCACCACCACCACTCCTGCTTCTGTTAGTCAACTAAGATCCGCTGGAGGTATGTGGCAGTGGTCTTTCTACCCTATCCCAGGGAGCAATGAGTAATGCCAGCCATAGAGCCACTTCATATAGGAAAATATCACTTAAGGTTTCAAAGGGACTCCAGATTGCAATTATTTTTTCCCTTTAATTTTTGAAATGCCTGATATTATAAATCAAAATCACAAAACTGATTTGCAGACATCTTAATTACATAATTACCTCATATTAGGGTTTGATATATAAACCCTTTGTCTGTAGGTCACGAAAAGGATAACATTCATATTCCAATGTACGGATATACATCCAACTACAACATTCCCATAACAAGTGTACTTTCTCTCCATTCAAGCAAACATATCAATCATCGCACGAGATCTCTCGTTTCATATCTTTATAAACTGTCACATGAAACAAACAGAAACAATGATGTTGGTGGACAAATCACATGTCTGCTGTTAGAGCACACCGTTGATTAGCACTATGCAATATCAAAGAGGAATGAGTTCGGTGGATCAATATCGATGGAAGCGAAGTATACAATTATCAAAAGCAACATTTTCCAACTACAAGATAAAGAGGCACGACATATCTTTTGGTGTGCTCCGAGGGCAAAATGTTTAGGAAAAGATCAAGCCGTATTTCACTCACAATTGCATCTGTGTAACACTTGATTGCTTCATCAAACTTCCTGACAGAGAAGAGCTTGTTTCCTCTGTTCTTGAGCTCAACATCCGTCATTATTCGCGACAGGTTGACCCAGTGACTCCGAACCTCAACTGTTTGTTTACTATTACCATCAGCTGATTGGCGTACGACAGATGACGCCAGAGAAGCGCAACGAACACTAGCAAATATTGATAATATCTGTTTTTTCCTTAGTACCTCTGGGATAACCCATAAATCATATTGACTTGACAAAATAAAAAGTCAGGTTCATCACAGGATAAAGTTAGCATCACTCCTCGAGTCTCAGGATAAAAAGGAACGCTCGTTAACGAAAGAATGTATAAAATATTTGATGTGCATAGCGTTCTCCTGCACGTAAAAGATAACAAATGATATTTAAACACACAATGTCTTTAAAAACAAATACCTTTTTCTGCTATTAATTATGCCGAGTTATTCTAAGATTGTCATGCAGTGTTATTTTCTTTACAAGCAGAGACTATCTGGTCAAACCAATCCTAATTTTCAAAAAAAAAAAAAAATATTCGTAAACTCTTACAGCTTAATCATCATAAGTCATTACTACTGAAGGTAATGTGAAAAGGATTTTAGCCGATGATGACCTCCCAACCGCACATTTAAAGAATTTACTTTCTCTTCTTAAATTAGATTGCCTACCGCAATGCACATAAAAGTTTATAAAAACCCAACTTTTAGTGCCAGAGCCCAAATTCATATCAAGTGGACGTTTATCTTATAATCAGTCAGTAATACTTATGGTGTTTGAGATTCTGGGTTAGAGGAATGTTGGAGAAAAGTATCCTCTATATGGTTATGTGTATAGTCTTCAAAGTAGCAGTTATTTAGGTAAACGGTATTCATATAAGAATTATGGAGATACCCATGAAAATAAGAACGCTGGGTAAAACCTCTTACTGTTAAGGAGAAAAGCACTGAAAGTTCAAGCAAGGGCTGGTCAAGTTAGGCGGCGGCAATAATCAACCTCTCTGAAAGGTTTAGTGAGTATCCGAGAAAATATGTGATTTTTGTACGAGATTAGGAAATATGACGAACGGCTTTCAACGTGGCGTGATACTGGGGGTCAGTGTCTCTTCGGTGTGAACGTTGCCTGGGTGTGCCTGGCATGTGGTCCGGAACCAAGGCACCGGGTTCCAGGAGCACTGGGGGTTGGTTTACGTCACGTCACGTCACGTGACGGAACCCCAGGCATCACATACGGTAATGACCTCCAAGGAAGAAAACGATGAATGGTTAGCGTCCAAGAAGTCTAGTTCCTCCTTGTAAATACTTGATTGTAAAAAGCGCGGGAGACTTGAGGCGCAGTGCGGCGCTCACTTACCGCAGCTGCGGTGTCAAGTGCAGCAGAAGAGCTTAGCGGAAAAGCTTCACTCGTGCTGAGGATGGGAGTGTGCCGTATATGGGGGTGGCGAGAGAGGGGGCCTTTTAACCCAGACCCGGATCACAAGAGGTTGCGACCAACCTGCTCTCACCGACAGGTTTCAATGGCTAAACCGAGTCGAAAGAATCTCAGTTCAATTATACTGATTGCTAAGCTCTGATGTCAGCTATAACGCGAGACTTCAGTCTAAAGAACCTCAGTTGAATTATACTCCTTGCTAAGCAGAGTCTATAGTGTCTCAGGCTTGATTAAGAGATGACACGTCGCTGACAAAACGATGTTTTCACTGTATATGTGTCAACTTAATCCAGCCTCAGAGATCTACTGTTTTTCTCAACAGTTATCCAGATAAACAAAGAGGAAAATAATGATTTTTCAGTTTCTAAATGTGTGTACAGCAGCTTACACACACACATATATATATATATCAACAATCTAGGGTGGTGTGCCCTTCTATAGAGAATACAAGGCTTCAGATATGCTAAAAAGTATTTGAACTGGACATTAGAAGGAGGACGTCTCAAAATGAGATGGATTGTGGGCACCAACAGCTGGTGTAGATGAGGAGAGAAGACCCTAGATGGAGTCTATGAAAACAGAGAGTACGAGTCCAGGAACGAGAGGAGAGGAATGACGAGGAGGACGGAGACTGACAGGCATTTTATCTACCTGGAGTCTGGTGGTGATATACATGGCATGGCTGGGAGAGCGGATGGTATTGCGGTTGAATCTATTAAGAAAGGGGACGACTGTGTTGTTGATTGGTTGGTAAGGATATTCAGTGTATGTATGGGTCATGGTGAAGTGCCTGAGGATTGGCGGAATGCATGTATAGTGCCCTTGTACAAAGGCAAAGGGGATAAGGGTGAGTGTTCGAACTATAGAGGTATAAGTTTGTTGAGTATTCCTGGAAAATTGTATGGGAGGGTGTTGATTGAGAG
>JAUUDW010353403.1:0-13163 GCA_032361385.1 Panulirus guttatus
ATCAAGCATTTCAGCAACGCTCTCTCGTTACTTCAATATTCAATTATTCGTCAAGAGACGTTTGCCTAGCGCTTGGAATACATTTGCTGCTTGGGAACAACCCCTCTGCTCCGGCGTGCGTGGAAAACGAGGAAAGGAAAACACAAGATAATCCCTTGGCCACTCGGCCGTTGTTCCAGTTGGATCGTATGTCTCCCCCACACACCTCTGATCTGCACATCTACTCCCTAATCCGTATCTCACCCAACACCCTGATCCGTACGTCTCCCAACAAAAACATGTTTAGTAGCTGAAAACGATATCCGTCCCTAACCTTCTCAACCAACTCACCTAAAGTTAAAGTTTCTCCAACAACTGAAGTAAATAACCTCCAATTTTCTCCTGTAAAACGGACTCCACCATTAACCTAAATTAGGCTACACTCCCAACCTCTCTCTCTCCCATACAACCCCAAGCCCAGAGTCACTGGGTATCCTGAACCCAACAAGGTTAATGCTATATATATGCTGATGGAGAATATAATGTGATGCTTCAAAAGCCATGAGCAAAAGTCCTTAAAAATCATACCGCCAATAAAATGTGTGTTTAGGGGGAGAGAGACACATGAACATGTCTAGACGAACCTGCAAACGCCCATACGCCACACAGCACCGGGACATGCGCACCTCCACACACACACACACTTGTCTCGTTACCGCCCCAGCGGCGTACTGCCCTCGTCTCGTTCCCGCCCCAGGGTCGTAATACCATCATCGTCCCATACCCACGCCCGGGGTCGTAAAACTATCTTCCCGCACCACTCCTTGGGTCGTAACGTACCTCTCAATCTGTACGTAAGACCTTCCAGGAAATTCTCTCCCTTTCATCCGCCTTGCTCGTCACTGTTCCCCATTCACTGCGCCCCCTGGAAGGGTCATGCGCCACCGCTCACCATTCCCTGCGTACCTAGACAGGTCATGCGTCACCGCTCTCACCATTCTCTGCGCACTACGATCGCCATCTGCCATAATGGGATGTACCATCCCTCACCCGAAATCTACATGAGATACAGACGCTTCACTCCAAGCCTAGCTATCGCAAGCGTACTTACAGCATCAGCTGACCAGGTCTTTAACATGCTATACGTCTTAGCTTTTGGTCAGTCAACGGATGGACATGATAAGACAGTGGTGACAACTTACTCTTGACGATCTTTAAGGGGTAAAGCCATAAGTTCACTTAAAACTTAAGTCATGTCGGTAGACTATGACCTTAAGCACCTTGAACACGATATGATGCCCTGACCTTACCTCTTGAGGGTCAGTTAAAATGCCATATCATTATGGTCGTGCCGTCGTGCTCAAAAATTGTACCATGGTGCTCAAGGACCGTACCACTGTCTTCAAAGACCGTACCATAATGCTCAAGGATCGTCCTGCCGTACTCGAGGGGTTAAACACCAACACCCTTAAGCGAAGACGACCATTCATCTCTACAAAAAGTCCATTAGTCCCCTCCCAGCGATAACGCGCTGAGAATGACCAGACAATAGCGTCAGTGCGTCTCGCATATATATAACATTCATCAAACCATCTCGAGAAGACTAAATGGACCTCAGAGGGCACGAACATGATTCAAAACCCTGCGTATATCATCCACAAGAAGAGGAGGCTCCTGCCTTCCTTTTCTCTTACCAGCACACACCCAGGGATACATATGCCAAGCAAAAGGCAATGACCGAAGTGGATGCCCCTCCGGCAGTAGCAATATCATAAATTTCAAGCGTGAGTTCATGGACAGTCTGTTGTCTCCCAGGCACGCCGTCTATTCTGGCGTCAACCTGCTTTTGTATATGTTGTCTTAGAGTCTGTACGTCCGGGACTACGTGCGTATGCTGGCAGTGTGCGTCCTGCAACCGTGCGTGTGTTCGAAAATACAAGAAAAGATGCGTCAAGCAGGTAAAATGAGACGTATTATGATGCCGGAGGTTCTCCAACCGCCCCTGCTCCCCCTCCCACCCAACTCATGCCCACTAGCTAGGCTTCCTCCGCCTCCCAGAAATGAAGAGGATAACTAACATTGTGAAATTATTCTCTACACACACAGGCGGAGATGCAATTCACCCATCCTCTTCACAACAAGCAACCATTCCTCTAACGGAATGTCCATCCAACCATTTAAATACATATCACAATCCTAAGCAACCAATTAGAGCAATTTTGAATAGAAGAACATGTATTTTCGTTGTACTATTTAATATTTTGTGGGGCCAAATCTCGGGCAGTGCTTGTGGTGGGCGTGTTAAGGTTGAGAGCAAGCCATATGTAAGGTGCTCTGTCCGCCATGCAGCCTGGATCCCACAAGGCATATTGAGCACACGCTAAACTAAGCTCACGTGTACGGGCGAGCTTATTTCCCACAATGTTTCGTCTGCGACAGCGCTCCTGCTGCGGGTGAGAGCGACAAGTTATGAGGCATACTTAAGGTTAGGCGAAATGTTTACTCCTGTCTAGTGCAGCATCCAAACGTATAATCCTCTCAAGGACTTCAGCGAAATAGCATAGCTTAACTTAACTGTCATATCCAAAAGATGGAATAAGTCAAGGGTCAATGAGGGACAGTGGCGGCTCACACGATATATAACGAAGCAGTCGTTTAAGCGGGACTGAAAAAAGAAGAGCCGGGAATCTAGTAGCCAACAGAAAGCTGTTCAAGTCGTGCAGGTGGTCGGGTGCCGGCGCCCTCTGGGCCCCGGGCAGCGCTGTCACTTGACCAGTGTGCTTGTTCCATTCCTAACCCCATTCATAACCGTCCACCCGGCATATTCATTTACTATTACCTCCTCCGACTCTTCAATTCCATGGACATCAAATAACAGTGCGATAACGATAAAAGAAATAGTATCATTAAATAATATTCATAGAATTCCTTACGAGAGACAGACTCTGTGATAACGAGGTTAGAAGTGAGCGCCACAGCAGTGGTAGGGTGGGCTTGGGTCCTTGACGTTAACGCCTACATCACCTCCTTTTGCAGGCACATGTCAACGCGCTACTACCTGCCACCTAATCCACTCAAGATACACTCTCCTTCTAGTGTCAATCAGAAACTGATAATACTTAAAAAGATAATTCCATCGGCAAACTTCGTAAAATTCCCTTAAATATAAGGTTGGGGTTAACCTTAAGGTCATGGGTTCGGACATGTTACTGAACTTACAATACCATTTAAAGTACTAGCCACCTGCTGGGCATCACCCACATTGATGCAGAAAGATACAGCCACGCGATTTATATTCTACTCAATCTTATACACAAGTACCATAAACATACAACTGAGGTAAATTATCTTATTTCGTCTTAAACTTGTTTACCATCTCAGTCTTATTCTAGGTTAGGTTGTATTAAAGCAAGAGGTTAGGCGGTAAAAGCCGCAGTACTAAAGTAATCAACTTTCGGATCACTAAGATTCGCCTCCATCCCCCTTAAATGTCTTTATGCTAAGTTTGCTTAATACCCTATGCTAATCCAACGTTTGCTTAGTACCCTATGCTAATCCAACGTTTGCTTAATACCCTATGCTATTCCAACCTAAAAATTACGAGTAATATTATCCCTAGAGCGCGATGGTATAATCATTCTGCAAGAAGATTACGACCCTTAGGTAAGCCGGCGTGAATCATGGCCTGACCCATGAGAGGTAGGTCAGAGGTAACGTTATCGTACCTAAGGGTAAAAAAGATTAGACTTTTCACTATTGGACTATCTACTGTGCTAAGGTACTCAAGTCACTCGATCTTATACTTGCGCATTTTCTCTAATCCTCTTTCAATTCAAATTACAGTAATCGAACTTCTTGTGCAATTGAAAGTTACTGCGGGTCTGTTATAATAACCCATCTACCTTTATAGGATGTGGTGTTGATTTTCTTTTACTGAATTTCCACTTCTGTACACTGTAAAGCTAAAACAATATCACAAATGCTCACATCTGTATCATAAGCGTTAGCAATACTTATCGACCTCCCAAGACTGCACTTGGTTAATCTCTAAGCTCTGCGCAAAACTTCAGATTTTGTTCCACACCCTGTCTACCAATATTAATAAATACTTATCAACTTTTGTGTCATTTTGATATATATACGTATATATACATACATAACCATGCAATTTTCTCTGCTGTGTTTGTGACAACCGTATTTCCAATTAGGCTGTGATAATCCACTCCGCTTTTCTTTATATAAATATCACCTCTTACAACAATCGACATTCAAACAAACCTCTCTCTCTCTTAACATTATACACAGCATTACATGGGGAGTACCTATAAATTATTCTTGGTGTTTAACAGACAGTTCTTACACATTATGCAGAGGCTACTTTACCATCTATGGTGCACTTTTGATGACATTATTGCACCAGAGTGCTTATCACACCCATCTCACTGGCAAGCAATATTTATATATCCAGTTCGTGGAATAATTAATCAAGGCTAACAAGAAATATTCTTTTCTGTTCCTTCCTTACTGAAAAATCATTTAAACCATCCAATCACTCTTCTGTAGCATGACTTTAGGAAAAGTCATCCTAACCATCCTATCATTTTTCTAAAGCATGACTAGGAAAAGTCATCCTATCAATCAAAAACACTTACCACCGATGCTAAGCAATTAACATATAATCATTACACTCAACATTTCCAGGCAATAACATCATGAAAGTTAATACAGGTCAAATAGCTAACCTGTTACTGTATACCACTTACCACTACTTGTTGAATTACAACTGTCTTCACTGAAATAACCACTAGTTCTTCCAACACCTATGTAAAAATGTATGGGGCATATAGTCCAGCTGTAAGGGATTTCCTGAGGCAATTTTCTTCTTAATTATACCTGTATGTGGGCCATTACTGAACTTGGAATGAGAAAAAATTACCTTTTTTATTTCCTTCCTTTTCATTTTAATCTTCAACTCACCTTATCTGTTCTTATCACAATACCACACAGCAGAGCTGATGTTATCTTGTACCTGTGAAATTTCTTCATCCTACTTGAGCTCTAGATTATCTAGTTACCATACCATTATAGGTATGTTAACGGGCATCAGAAGTAGACAGATAAGGAAAGCTGCACTCTCCTCTTCAGACATGACTTTAAAGCAAGCATATCAAAATGTTAAGATCATTTTTCTTTGTTGACATAATTTCTCTCATCAAATTGAGTTGCAGTAATGAATTGGATACTGGAACACTTATAAAATGAAATTACTTAATTTACACAGTGGAAAAGTAATCAGAATATGGGATAAGAATTCTGAAAATACATTCACATCACTGTACAGTATCAGCATCAACTGATATTCATACATGATAAATCAAGAGAGTACTAAACTATAACAAAAGCAATAACATCAACAGATGGAAACTGATAACAATGTGTTGAAATACCTTCAGATCAAGAATGTACAGTATATCTTACATCAAGTTTCTTGTAGCAGAATGTCATTATATTCCTAAATGAGTTTTTCTAGCCTTTGTTCCCATATCTGGGATGGACTTATGCCAAGTATTCATCTATCAGCTACATCTAGAAGTGAGGATGAACTACTTAAGAGGCTGTGAAATGGCGGTTATGTCCAGAGCTCAACATATGCCCATGTCTCGTGGGCTGCACTAACACTACCCACAAAGATATGGAGTTCATTATTGTGCCAGTAAGATGAATAACAACATCACTAAGAAAATCTATGAAGTAAACTATTGGCACTCCAAGAAAACAGGTTGTCACATTCATTGGCAAAGCAAAAATTATGAATTCTTAGTTTTTTACTCACTTGTACAGCCACTGCTAAGGTTACCAAAGTGATCAGGCAAACATTCATTACAGTTTCGTCCTCCAACACCTACAAGAAAAAGAGACTCGGTTAACAAATCTTTAAACTGAAAGTGAATGTAAATCATCTCATATGAACTAGCAATACATTCTTATAAGCATGATCAATTTAATGTTATTTTCGATATGTTACTAATTCTAAGGGTTTCTTCTTGTTAAGTAAGAGTATTACTCTAAAAGTGAATTGTAAAGTAAATGAATGACTACCAACCTGGCTTGCATGGACACTGTCCAGTAAATGGATCACAAATCTGACTGGTTGATCCCTCTGGGTCACACTGACACAGAGGACAACCTTCAGTCACACCACCACGCCCACTCTGAAATGCAAGTAAAAACTACTTCTTAAGAAAAGTTCTGAACATCTCAAAAGTGGAGGAGTGAAGATGTTGTTAATCAAAGTCTGGCTAATGAGACCTAATCAGAGAAGGAGACGGCACAAGCAGCTGATTCTCTAGAGAATTCAAAGTAATATCTTGCAAGAGTGAGAGTTGGGCATTGGCAAGTTGACATGGTAAAGTACTTTTAACTAAATCTGTCAAGAATGAAGATGGAAGATAATCCCACCCATAAAATGCAAGCAGTACTCCATAAAGGGACAATCACGCCTACATACAACTTGAGTAGCTGCTGTGACGCAGAACATATCAAAGAACTGAAAAAAAGTCTGAATCCTTCTGTCAGATTTAGCTATTTCAGTGAACAGAATTTCCAGGAAATATCAAAGGCTAAACTAATAATGAGTAAAGTGATAGAGATGTGGTGCTAAACAATAAAGTCTTCAGAGTGAATCAAGCCACGAGGCATCATATAGAAAGAAAGATAAGGGTAACAGCATCTGAAAGCATTAAATTTGATGAGACTTTCTACTCATGTAAGAGATTTTATCCTAATCTGAAGTACTCAAAAAAAGAAAGAAATAGCATGTGCTTGTGGAAAAAGTTGGTGTTTGAAGGAAGCAGACAAGGGCAGAGTTGAATCACCAGCACAGAACTGATTCAACTGGATTACTGGTCAAAAGATGATCACTGATAAGAACAGAGAGAGTAGGAGACAGCAAAGAACACTGAGGGGAGACTGATTTATCAACAATTTTGTGAACGGACAAACTGGAAACAAAACTGAAAATCAGCTGAATGACAAAAAAGAAAGCCACTGACTAGTTCAAAAGTAAGAGACTTATGCTACATCCTACAAAAAGCTTCCAGAATATTAAATACCATGACATGATCAATTCCCAGAGAGATTAACACTTAAAGGAGTTGTTTCAAAGAGTGAGGAGATTGAAAGACGTTTCAAACAGAAGAATTTAAAACTACAACATGATACAAGGATCCCTACTCTTTAATAAACCAATGTGTGTTGTGAAGAAAAAGACAAAGTGCTGGTCATGAGGTAGAGGTAAAACAGACAAGCAAGAACTGCCAAAGCTCAGACGGACACTCCTTTAGGACACCAGGTCCATATGCTGTACTAATCCTTAAAGAGAGGAATACTCTTTGGATACTGTGATGAGAATACTGGAAAGACCACAACATATGAGATAGGTGTATATAAACTAATGAAATCAACCAGTGAAAAGAGAAGAAACATCCTGAACAGTGTGTCTCTATTAGTAGGAGAGCCAGTTATAATACTACAGGGGTAGAAAAGGAATGGTAGATTACCAAAGGTTGCATATTTATGTCTAGATCTGCAAGGTATAATATATGACAAACAAAGCCAGTAAGTATACTATATCATTCCTTCAAACTCCATATCTGTTGATTAGACTAAACTTTTGAAAAAATTTCCAAACTTTCTTCCATTATTCACCACTGTTCAAATACAATATAACTGGCTTCTTACAATACATCGGTCACATTGGCGTCCTGTGTAGAGTTCTCTGCACTGGCACTGCCCACTTTCAGAATTACACTGCGCCATTAATGATCCGTGTTCATGACACCCACAGCTCAGGCACTGACCCCTATAAAGGAATGAAATAAAAGAATACAATAGAGCCTATACATGCAAAGCTCAAGCACAGTCACACAGTTTGTAGACAGGAAAAGCTTTACTACCCACCATTTAACTAACTGGAAAAGGTCTTGTATCCAAAATTTATGATGTTTTCCAGTGATATGCATAATGGAATAAATGATCCATAAAATTCCATCTAGCATGTTTTGGCATGATCTTGAAACTTTTGGAAAGTTCTTCCCACTGCAGTTATTCCTAATGCTATTGATTAGCAGCAATATTTTGTGTGACTGATGTCTGAGAATGCTGGAGGGTAAGTGGTGTGCATAGGTGAGAGTGAATTAGACTTGTAGTATACAGAGAGCAACATACTGCTGATGGGCTGAACTAGGGCATATGAAGTGGTCAAGGGAAAATACAGAAAGATCTGTGGGGTTTGGCTGTGGATAGGGGGCTTTGGTTTTGGTGCAATACAAATGACATATATATTATGCGTCCTGTCCAATAAAAGGTAAAGAAAATTACAGTTTTATTTTAAAAGTCTTACCTCTTAGGGTCACCATAATAATTTTCTTTGCATTTTTCACAATGCCAGCCAGCAGTATTACCAATACATTTAAGACACTGTCCAGTGAGTCGGTCACAGTTGTCTCGTTCCCTCTTATTAATGTTGCCATTGCATTCACATGGCTGACAGAAATTGCCAGGGACAAGAGGATTGCCAAAGTATCCATCAGCACACCTGGAAGAAAAGGAATTCTCTGTAAGAAAATATATGTTTCTTCTAAAGGAATATTACCTGGAATCCATAAAACTTTTGTTTCAATATGAAGATTTTGAGAAAAATTCATTGAAAGTTTAGTAAATATCCAAAAAATGCTTTTTTTTTTCTTCTTCTTTTCAGCATCATAGTTTTCACTATGACCATCTAATGGAGACAAACCCAGGGAAATTTCTATACCAAAGTTACTCAAATGTCAAAAATTTTATCCGTTTTCTGTTAGATCTATCATGTTTCTGCCTGATATAAACCCATGAGACTTAACTCTGTTTAGCATCTTCTCTTTGCTCAAGTGTAAAAAAATCTTGATAACATGACTAATGAGCAGGGCAAGGTTAATTCTTTTCTAGTTTAAGCACATGATAACAGTCCGTGTGCCTTTACACACTATGTGCTGGTTGGTGGCCTTCAGTGGACAGTTATTAGCAACTGTGCAGCATTTTACCTGCTATTATGGAAACATTTCAAATTAATGTTTTATATAATCAAGACCTAGATCAGCTCTGAAATCTAGTGTACTCCAACTTACGTTAGTCGGACAGAATAAAATAATGAATTACACTGTAACAAGAATCATCTTTACTTTTACTCTTAGAACAGTAATAAGCTGCTTTTCTTTATTCAAAATACAGTGAAATTTAATGATAAAAATAATCATAATAATATAGCACACCTTTCACATTTGGGACCATCATAACCTGCTGGACACTGACACTTGTATCCACCAAAGTCAAGATCTGGAACACATCTAGGGGTGAAGTGATTAGACCCAAGAGGTAATGGGCACTCACATGCCTGACAAGCATCAGGAGTACCAAGGGACGCATCTCCAAAGTACCCTGCAGCACATCGCTCACAGCGATCACCAACTGTGTTGTGTTGGCACTCCTGTAAGAGTAATAAAATGCTGCATTGCAAATAATTGTATTCTAAATACTCTTCATTCCTCAGTTATAATCAAATGTTTTCTTGTTCTCCATTACATGGAAAGGTTTCTCTACCTACCCCGCATGCTCCAGTGAATGGATCACAGGATTCCACGTGACCGTTACACTCACATGGCAGGCATAGTCCGCCATACACAGTCTTGTTGACTCGCCGGTATCCTGGTTCGCATGACTCACAAGACAAACCAGTATATCCTATGAATACATGTAACATTAATCAAAAGAGCAATTCAATCTCTCAATATCATGTGCACATCTCCTCACAGAAAAGTAGCATGCTTATCTTTTTCCTACATTCAGCAGCTATCTTCTCACCTTCACTAGTCAAAACTCAATAGCAATACTTAAAACTTTTACAAAAGAATTATAGTCACTGACTTTGTTATCACATAAGTGAGGCATGTAGTACTTCCATGCAATAAGATATAATTGCAGGACATGAACATTCACTGCCTTAGTAAGCATATGCAAATGGGATATGAGTACAGAATTAAAACATCAGTACAGAAGATGTATGCTGAAGCAGTTAAAAGAAATAAAATAGGTGGTGATGCATTTGAAAATGCATCCCGGATCATGATGTTGTATTCCAGAGAAGAGACACAGAGAAGAACTCTCAGTGAGAGAAATCAATCCCTTTACTTCTCCATCTAAGTTAATGTTTCATCAGAGACTAATAAAATCACTTACAGGTACAAGCTTGTAACTATTGAAACACATAAATTATCTGGAGGTAGTCTTAAATGTGTTTGGTAAAGATCCTTATTGCCTTATTGATTAACAAAAAGAGGTAGGTTACTAGGCAGTGATAAAGACAAATCTAAACAATATTCTATGTACAAAAATATATGAATAAATTCATAAAACAAAAGTATGTATTCCTAAATGTCTTTCTTAAACTGAGCATTCCCTAGCAGAAATGATCACAGTTGTCTTTCTTATATGAAATAATTCATTACAAGTTACACAACATACACATCCACAGAAGAGCAGACTACAATTATACACAGGCCGTTCTATATTGGTAATGGAATCCCAAGTACACAACCAACCATCGCTAGTAATGGTACAAAAGGCTGTCACTGACAAGGGGATATGCTAAGCTTTGTCTTGGCAAATCTTTACCCACATACACACACAGAGATTACCTGGAGGGCAATTGCAACGTTCGACAGCACCAGTGACGAGGGCTGCTGACCCTTCAGCCCCATACTCTAGGATCACATCATGAATGCTAGGGGAAGAAGTAAACAAATAAGTTATTAACTGACTACAGTTCATACCATTCTATAAAATAACTATGAAGTATGGTACAAATAACATAAAATAACACTCATACAACAGTAAACAAAGTAACATTAAGGAGAATGCTGATAACACATCAACACAAAAGGTACGTTATTAAAATTAAGAAAATGCTCCTTGAGTCCTATGAAAACAGTTTAAACATAATAAAATTCACTAAGCAAGAGAACAAGTTAAGAGGAGATTTTTAATGCTGAAAACAATATAATGTATAATATTCACATTATAGTCCATTTAAGGTGTAAAAAATCAAGTTATGAAAGAAATAACTGGTTTTCTTGTGCTCTCTGATTTCATTCGAGTGAAATTATGTTAAATTTTAATAAATTTCATGTAATAATATATATCATGATAGGAAATGACCTCCCACACTGAGGCAACTGACAATCAGTAAAAATTAGCAAGTTCTGAGTGCTCTGACTGTAATTATCATTGCTTCATGTGCAAAGCACTGAAGCATAAAAGTGTATATAGTTCTACAGCAGCTGTTTTAAAAGCATTTCACAATTTGTGATGAAAATCTCAAAAAAAGAAACCAAATAAATGAATAATGGACATGAAATCTATTTACATGTACACCAGGTTAGAGAAAAGAGACTTTTTCACCATGAACATGGAGTAATACTTTAGTATCTGGATTACTGACAGCCAAAACATACAGCATAACAAGAACTGCACAAATACTAACAGTCCTTCGATCTGGACAGTGTGGAATCTAGCCCTGATCATCAAACTTTCAAAGGAACTGAGGATTTCCATCATCTCTCGCCTTGTTACTGCTCGGCCTGTGTATTCCTTTGCTTTCGTTGAGAGACTTATGTCTGAAATATCCTGTTATGGAGAAAGATAGTGCTATAATTACCAGTGGGTAAAATATATAGCACTATAATTACCACAGTGGGTAAAATATATGTAATCCTATAAAATAAGAGAACCAAAAGCAAAAACAGTCCACAGTCATTCTTAAAACTAAAACCAATATATCTTTGTTTGCCATTTACTGTCAACCACACATGAAGTATCATCTAAATAAAGTGTGAAAACATAGTGTATTCTTAAGGCAATTACAAGTTTACAGAAATGTAAACAAAAAGACATACCTTTGGAAAGTGGAACCAATCATGTTCATAAAATGGTATCTCGAGCAGTGCAGATTTTCCACGGCGGTACACTTTATTACCATATGCAATACGGTATCCAGCACCCTGTGAGAAAATTCATGTGTGAAAGCATTCTGCAAATGTTACAGGAATCAAAATATTAACACCAAAGGTTCATTAATTCAAAATTCATTGCTTTATTTTGCAGTATTTCACAAATCATATTAACAGCCTAACCCTAACTTTTACCTATCACATCAAACAAAATAAACACCAATATGAGAGCAATACCACTTGTCTATCCCACTTACAAGATCTCTTGTATAAAAACTAAGTTACACCAGTCTATCGTTTACAAACTTCTATGATATATCAAAAGAGAAACATTCAACACCTTTGCTGTTTTCCATGTACTGTACATTCAAAAGATCATTCAATCAAACTCTTAATCTACAGAAATGTGTATGTCATCTAAAGGTGATTATTCAAAAGTATCAATAAAATCATGTCCACAATATCATAAATCAAGTCACACAGTAAATCTGCAACTCTAGGAATGAAAAAAAAAAAAGGCAGTACATTATCTCTTTCAGGAAGGTAAATTTCTAAAAAAAGTCGCCTCCTACAGAAAACAGATTTGAGAGTTCAACCTTCAAATAGAGAATATTTCACTAAATGTAAAAAATCAATACAGTGGTGTGTAAACTGATACATCTCTGCACACTTCAAAGAAAACAAGAGTACTGCGTTGCATTACAGTATACAGAAGTCATGAGAAGGATATGGTGGCTCTCTCTCTTCTGTTTCCTACAGTGTTATGACCTTCATTTAATAATCACACTGAACGGTTGATAATGCAAAATATCTGAGTTTTCCTTCTTGAGAAGGATGAAGCAGATAATCAGTTTAGTGTCACATCAAGCAAACTAAATTATATATCTGTCTGATGTTACAATTATTCAAGTAGAGTTTTTACATAATGTACTCTCTCATCTTATGTCTGAATAAAAAAAGAAAGGAATAGGGTGCAGGTACTGTATATGAAATACCTGAGGACAGTATGTGATGTGTGGCAGGCTTGCATTTACCTTCAATCTCCTTCGCTTAAACAGATCATAAAAGACAGAGTGTAAACCACTATGTTTAATTGTACACTGAACATGAAATTGCCTATAACAAGAAAAGCACTTCCACACT
>JAUUDW010353623.1:0-13162 GCA_032361385.1 Panulirus guttatus
ATTGTAATATTATATATAAATACACATCCAAAGGTGCGATCCACTCCTCGCTTACTCTCTCACACTAAATCATGAGGTCTTTATTCAGATCCTCATACTCAACAACGACGTTGGCGTTTAGAAGAGCGATTGCGTGCGCCCTGGAGCTCTATACGTGGCCTATATTGCCCGTCGGTTCCGGCTTGGAGCTGAGGTCGTCCTCGTCGTCGGTAATAGAGTTGCTGGAAAGTTTTTTAGGAGAAAAAGACGGCGAGTGCAACCTCCAGCCCAAACAAGATCCAGCCGAGGAAGATAGAGCCATTCAGGAGGCCGTTTAGGAGGTCAAAATACTCAAAAGTCACCAGGAGAACTTGTGTATCTACGACATCCTGAGGTACTTGTGTGTCCACGACTACCAAGGGTTCCTCGGCATCCACGTGGACGACGGGACCCACTGCCCCCCATTTCAGGGACACGAAGGTCACCAGAGAGGAGTAGATTCCCCCCAAGGTCTTCCAAACGGAGGGGACATGTACTCCTACAGCGAAGTGCCTCCTGATAACGGCGATAATGCGCTGGTAGTATGGTAGATGCTGAGGTGGTTGGGCTGCTTGCTGCCGCAGGTCAACGACGTTCCTACCAGTGTGATAGAAGGTGACAAAGTAGTCAGGGACAAGGAAATTGGTGACCTGGTTATTTGGACCTCCTTTCTCTGGGACACAGGCTCGGACTCCAATTGGCCCAGGAATGAGACATAGACGAAGTGAGTGGCGATGTGTCACTGTTCAAGGAAGCAGATCAACCTTTCCTGTTCTGCCAACAGGAAGGTGTTGCTAACGCTTAACAGAACTGATATAAGTCAGTCACACCAAGATCACCACCAAGATGGCCACAACCTTGGAGTAACCAATTACAAACGCTGTTTTTACTTGCTAGTAACAAGCTTGATATATAATGTTAAAGTCTAATGAGTGCTATATTATATCCTACATAACAGAACATAGTTATGTTAAGATGATCAAAACTGAAAGGGGTCGTTGATGACTCTTGAGGTGTAGAACATAGTGAAGATTGAAGGTGTAGCAGTTGAGGGGTGTAGGATATAGTGAAGTATGATGGTGTAGTAGTTGGACTGTACGATGTATTGAAGATTGATGGTGTAGCTCTTGGAGTGTAGGATATAGTGAAGATTGAACGTGTAGCTGTTGGGATGTAAGGTATAGTGAACATTGAAGGTGTAGCTGTTCGGTTCTATGATATAGCGATGATTGATGGTGTGGTCTTTAGGGTGTAAGGAGTAGTGAAGATTGAATATGCTCCCGTTAGGCTGTAATGAAGTTGAAGGTGTAGCTGTTGGTATTTAGGATGTAGTGAAGATTGATGATATTGCAGTTGGGGTGTCAAATGCAGCGAAGAATGAAAGTGTAGCTGATGGGATGTAAGATATTGCATACCAGAACATAGTTCCGTAAAGATGATTAAAATTGGAAGGGGTTGTTGATAGCTCTTGGGGTGCTGGATATAGTGAAGATTGAAGGTGTATCTGTTGGGGCGTAGGATATAGGGAAGACTGAAGGTGTAGCTCTTGGGGTCTAGAATATAGCCGTTTGGGTGTTGTGAAGTTTGAAGGAATAACAGTTAGGATGCAGTGAAGTTTAAAGGTGTAGCTGTTCTTCCCAAATAGCTACACTTTCAAACTTCACTACACCCCACATCATAATGGCTACACTTTCAGTTATCGCAATATCGTATACCCCAACAGATTCACCTTTAAACATCACAACATCATATATCCCAACAGCTACACATTCAAACTTCACTACACCTACACCTCTTCAATAACTGTATGTTTTATCTGGAAAATGACACAGAAAAATAAGTCAATAAATATACAACCTTAGTACAATATTATATAAAAACACAAATCCAAAGATGCGATCCGCTCCTAGTTTAACCGCTCACACTAAATAATGAGGTCCTCATTCACACCTTCATACTCAACGACTCCGGTGGCGTTTGGCGCAGCGACTACGTGCGCCCTTGACCCTCATTCGTGGCCCATATTGCCCGTCAGTCCCAGCTTGGGGCTCATGACGTTCTCGTCGTCCGTAATAGGTCCTCTGGAAAGTTTTCCAGGAGAAGAAGAAGGCGACTACAACCTCCAGCCAAAGCAAGATCCAGGCGAGGAAGATAGAGCCATCCAGGGGGTCGCTTAGGAGGTCAAAATAATCAAAAGTCACCAGGGGAACTTGTGTATCCACGACCTCCTGAGGTACTTGTGTGTCCACAACCACCAAGGGTTCTTCTGCATCCACGTAAGGATGACAGGAGCCACTGCTTCCCGTCTCAGGGGCACAAAGATCACCAGTGTGGAGAAGAATTCGCAGGTCTTCTTACTGGAGGGGACATGTACTCCTACAGCAAGATGCCTCCTGATAACGGCAATAAGGCGCTGGAAGTATGGTACTTGTTGAGGTGCTTGGGCTGCCTGCTGCCGCAGGTCCAAGACGTTCCTATCTGTGTAAGAAAGTGACAAAGAAGTCAAGGACGGGGACATTGGTGACCTGGACCTTTTTCTTCATGAGACATAGACGGAGTGAGTGGCAATGTGTCGCTGTTCAAGGAAGCAGGTCAACTTTCCTGTTCTGCTGACAGAAAGATCTTGGTCACGTTCAACAGAACTGATGTAACTCTCACCAAGATCACCACCAAGACGGCCACAACCTTAGTGGAATCTATCATAAAAGCTGTGTTTATCTATAGAAAACAAACTTGATATGTAATACTAAAGGCTAATGATTGTCATATTATATCTTACATAACAGAACATAGTTACGTTCAGATGATCAAAATTGAAAAGGGTCGTTGTTAGCTCTTGGGTTGTAGGATATAGAGAAGATTGAAGGTGTAGCCGTTGTGGTGTAGAATATAGTAATTATTGAAAGTGTAGCTGTTGGGGTGCGGGAGTGAAGATTTCAGCTGTAGTTGTTGGGCTGTACAGTGTAGTGAAGATTGAAGGAATAATTTTTGGGGTGTAGGATGTAGTGAAGATTGAAGGTGTTGATTTGGGGTGTAGGATATAGCGAAGATTGAATGTGTAGCTTATCGGGTGTATGGTATACCGATAATTGAGGGTGTAGCTGTTTGGGTAGAACGGCTATACCTTTAACCTTCAGTGCCTCCTAACGGCTACACTTTCAACCGTCACTACACCCTAATGGGCACACATTTCATCTCCACTACATCCAACACCATCAAGGCTACACCTTCGGTCATCGCAATATCTTGCAACCAAACAGCTGCACCTTCAATCATCTCTATATTCTACACCCCAATTGCTACACCTGCATTCTTAACAGCATCCTATACCCCAACAGCTAAACATTCAAACTTCACTATATCCTGGAACTCATATTGATAACTGTTTGTTTTACCAGGAATATGACATAGAAGAATATGTTTATAGATATACTTCCTTAGTTTAATGCTATATAAAAACACAAATCCAAAGGTGCACTCCACTCCTCACTTCACCCCTCACACTAAATCAAGAAGTCTTCATTCACACCCTCACACTCAACAACGCCTGTGGCTTTTGGCCCAGCGATTGCGTGCGCACTTGAAACTCATTCGTGGTCCATATTGCCCGTCAGTTCCAGCTTGGGACTCATGGCGTACTGTACTCGTCGTCGGTAACAGATTCTCTGGAAAGTTTTCCAGAAGAAGAAAACGGAGTTTGCAACCTCCAGCCCAAAATAGATCCAGCCGAGGCAGATATAGCCATCCAGGATGCTGTTTAGGAGATCAAAATTCTGAAAAGTCACCAGGGGAACTTGTGTATCCACGACCTTCTTGGGTACTTGTGTGTTCACGACCACCAAGGGTTCCTCTGCACCCACGTGGACGACGGGATCCACTGCTTGCCGTCTCAGGGACACAAAGATCACCAGTGTGGGGTAGAATCCCCCGAAGGTCTTCCTAACGGGGGTGGCGGGCATGTACTCCTAGAGCAAGGTGCCTCTTGATAACGACGATGAAGCGCTGGTAGCATGGTACTTGTTGAGGTGCTTAGGTCCAAGACGTTTCTGTCAGTTTGGTAAAAGGTAACAACGAAATCCAGGACGGGGACATTGTTGACCTGGACTTTTTCCTCAAGGACACTGGCTTAGGCTCCAACTGGCCCAGGAATGGGACATAGACGGAGTAAGTGGCGATGCGTCACTGTTCAAGGAAGCAGGTCAACTCTCCTTTTCTGCCAACAGGAAGGTGTTGGTTACATTCAACGGAACTGACATAACTCCCATCAAGATCACCAGCGAGACGGCCATGACCTTGGAGCAATCGAAGCTTACGCTTTGTTTACTTGCTAATAACAAACTTAATATTTAATGCTAAAGGATAATGAATGTTCTATTATATCCTCCATAACAGAACATAGTTCCGTTCAGATGATCAAAAGTGAAAGGAGCCGTTGATAGTTTTTGGGTTGTAAGATATAGTGAAGATTAAAGGTGTATCCGCTATGGTGTAGAATATAGTGAATACTGAAAGTGTAGCTGTTGGGGTGTAGGATGTCGTGAATATTGAATGTGTAGCTGTTAGTGGTGTAGGATGTTGTGAAGATGGAAGGTGTTGCTCTTGGGGTGCAGGATGTGGTGAAAATTGACTTTGTAGCTCTTGTGGTGCAGGATATAGCGAAGTTTGAAGATTTAACTGTTTGGATAGAACGGCTACATTTTAAACTTCAGTACATCCTAATGGCTACACCTTCAAACTTCACTACACTCTAACGGGTACACCTTTAATCTTCGCTGCCTCTTACACCCTTATTGCTAGAGCTTCAGTCATTGCAATAGCCTACCCCCGAACAGCTACAAATTCAAACTTCACAGCATCCTGTACACCAGCATCTAAACATTAAAGCTTCACTACATCCTACACTTCATTTCTATAACTTTATGGTTTAGCTGGAAAGTGACACAGGAAAATAAGTTATTAAATATACTGAATTAATATAATATTATAAAACAATACACATTCAAATTTGTGCTCCAATTCTCGCTTAACACTTAAATCATGAAGTCCTCATTCAGACCCTCATACTAAACAATGCGTTGGTGTTTGGCCCAGCGTTTGCTGCGCCATTGTCCGCGATTCGCGGCCCATATTGCCCGTCAGTCCCAGCTTGGGGCTGAAAGCGTTCTCGTAGTCGGTAATGGAGTCGCTGGAAATTTTTACAGGAAAAAAAAAAGACTGTGAGTCCAACCTCCAGCTCAAGCAAGATCCAGTCGAGGAAGATAGACCATCCAGGAGGCCGTTTCGGAGGCCAAAATACTCAAATGTCAAGACGGGAACTTGCGTATCTACGATCACCAAGGGTTCCTTTGATCCACGTGGACGACGGGATCCACTGCATCCCGTCTCAGGGACAAAAGATCACCAGTTTGGAGTAGAATCCTCTGAAGGTTGTCCTAATAGGGGGGACATGCAGTTCTAGAGCAAGGTGCCTCCTGATAACGGCGATGCAGCGCTGGTAGTATGGTAATTGATGAGGTGCTTGGGCTGCCAGCAGCCGCAGGTCCAAGACGTTCCTACAAGTGTGGCAGAAGGTGACAAAGAAGTCCAGAACGGGGACATTGGTGCCCTGGACCTCCTTCCTCTGGGACACTGGCTCAGGCTCCAACTGGCCCAGAGATGGGACATGGATTGAGTGAGTGGCGATCTGTAGCTGTTGAAGAAAGCTGGTCGATCTTTCTTGTTTTGCCAACAGGAAGGTGTTGGTCACGTTCAACAAAACTGATATAACTCCCACCAAGATCACCACCAAGACAGCCACAAACTTGGAGCAACCCATTACAAACGCTGTGTTTACTTACTGATAAAATGATTGATATATAATGCTAAAAGCTAATGAATGTTATATCATGTCCTTCATAACAGAACAAGCTACGTTCAGATGATCAAGATTGAAAGGGGTCGTTGATAGGTCTTAAGGTGTAGAATATAGTGAAGATTGAAGGTGTAGCTGTTTGGTGTAGGATATAGTGAAGATTAAAGGTGTAGCTGTTGGGTTGTAAGATATAGTGAAGATTAAAGGTGTTGCTGTTGGCGTGTAGGATGTAGTGAAGATTGAAGGTGTAGTTGCTGGGCTGTACGATGTAGTCTACATTGAAGGTGTAGCAGTTCGGGTTTAGGATTTAGTGAATATTGAAGGCGTCCCTGTTGTGGGTGTATGATGAAGTGAAGAATGAAGGTGAAGCTGTTCTGGTCTAGAATGCACAGGTGATTGAAGGTCTAGTCTTTTGGGAGCAGGGTGTATGAAAATTGAAGGTGTAGCCTTTAGGGTGCAGTGAGTTTTGAAGGTGTGGCTGTTGGAGTGTAAGATGAGGTGAAGATTGAAAGTGTAGCTGTTGGAGTGTAGGATAAAACGATGTTTGACGGTGTAGTTGCTGGGGAGTAGTATGAAGTGAAAATTGAATGTGTTGCTGTTGGGGTGTAGGATATAGTGAAAACTGAAGGCGCAGTTGTTGGGCTGTACGATGTAGTGAAGATTAAAGGTGTATCTGTTAGGGTTCAAGAATATATCGAACTTTGATGGTGTAACTGTTGTGGTGTAGGATATAGTGAAGATTGAATGTGTAGCTGTTGGGGCGTAGGGTGTAGCGAAGACTGAAGGTGTAGCTGTTCTGGTGTAGGATATATCGATGATTGAAGGTGAAGCTGCTCTGATGTAGAATTTAACAAAGATGGAAGGCCTAGCCATTAGGGAGTAGGGTGTAGTGAATATTAAAGGTGTAGCCGTTAGGGTGTAGTTAAGACTGAAGGTGTAGCTGTTGGGGTGGAGGATGTAGTGAAGATTGAAGGTGTAGTTATTGGGGTGCAGGATGTTGTGAAGATTGAAAGTGTAGCTGTTGGGGTGTAGGATATAGCGATGTTTGAAGGTGTAGTTGTTGTGGTGTACTATGTAGTGAAGATTGAAGGTGTATCTGCTGGGGTGTAGGATACAGTGAATGACTGAAGGTGTAGCTGCTGGGATGTAAGATATAGTGACGTTTGAAGTTGTAGCTGTTTAGGTAAAAAGGCTACACCTTTAAACTTCACTACACTCCAGCGGCTACACTCTCAAACTTCACCACACCCTAACTGCTACACCTTCAATCCTCAGTATATCCCACACCCTAAAGGCTACACCTTCAATCATCGCAATGTCCTACTCCCGAACAGCTACACCTTCAATTATCTTTACATCCTACACCTCAACAGCTGCTACCTCAAACTTCACAACATCCTATACCTCAACAAGTACACATTCAAATTTCACTATATCGTATACCTCATTTCAATAACTTTATGTTTTAGTTGGAAAATGACAGAGGAAAATAATTCAATACATATACTTCCTTATCATAATGTTATATAAATATACACATCCAAAAGGTGCTCTCTACTCCTCGATTAAACCCTCACACTATATCATGAGGACTTCATTCAGACCCTCATATTGAACAACGCCTTTGGCGATTGGCCCAGCATTTGCTTCCCCTACTGTCCCCGATTCGCGGCCCATATTGCCCATCAGTCCCAGCTTGGGGCTGAGGGCGTAGCCGTCGTCGGTAATAGAGTCGCTGGAAAGTTTTCCAGGAGAAACGACGGTGAGTCCAACCTCCAGGACAGGCAAGATCCAGCCGAGGAAGATAGAACAATCCATGAGTCCATTTAGGAGGTCAAAATACTCAAAAGTCACCAGGGGAACTTATGTATCCACGACCTCCTGAGGTACTTGTGTGTGCAAGACGACCAAGGGTTCCTCTGCATCCACGTGGATGACAGGAGCCACTGCTTCTCGTCTCAGGGACTCAAAGATTACCGGTGTGGAGAAGGATCCTCCAAAGGTCGTCCTAACGGGTGTGTGTGTGTGTGTGTGTGTGTGTGTGTGTGTGTGTGTGTCTGTTATGTACTCCTAGAGCAAGGTGCCTCCTGATAACAGCGATGAGGCGCTGATAGTATGGTGCTTGTGAGGTGCTTGGGCTGCCTGCTGCCGCAGGTCCAAGACGTTTCTATCACTTTGGTAGAAGGTGACAAAAAATTCAAGGACGGGGACATTGGTGCCCTGGACCTTCTTCCTCAGGGACACTGGCTTAGGCTCCAAGTGTCCCATGAATGGGACATAAGCGGAGTGAGTGGCGATGTGTCGCGCTTCAAGGGAGCAGGTCAACGTTTCCTCTTCTGCCAACAGGAAAGTGTTTGTCACGTTCAACATAACAGATGTAACTACCACCAAGATCGCTACTAAGATGGCAACAAACTTGGAGCAACCCTTTACAAACGCTGTGTTTACTTACTGATAAAAAGATTGATATGTAATGCTAGAGGCTAATGAATATTATATCACATCCTCGATATAAGAACAAGTTACGTTCAGATGATCAAAAATGAATATTGTTTTTGATAGCTTTTGGGGTGTAGAACATAGTGGAGATTGAAGGTGTAGCTACTATAGTGTAGGGTATAGTCGAGAATGAAGGTGTAGCTGTTGAGGGTGTGTGATGTAGTGAAGATTGAAGGTGTTGCTGTTGTGGTGTAGATGTAGTGAAGATTGAAAGTGTTGCTGTTGGAGAGTAGGATATAGTGAAGATTGAAGGTGTAGCTGTTTTGGTGTAGGATATAGAGATAATTGAAGGTCTAGCCATTAGGGAAAAGGGTGTAGTGAAGAATAAAGATGTAGCCATTAGGGTGCAGTGAAGTTTGAAAGTGTAGCTATTGGGGTGTAGGATGTTTTGGTGATTGAAAATGTAACTGTTGGCGTAAAGGATATAGCGATGTTTGAAGGTTTAATTGTTGGGGTGTAGGATGTAGTGAAGATTGAAGGTGAAGCTGTTGGGAATGTAAGATATAGTGAGGAATGAAGCTCTATCTGTTCGGATGTAAGATATAGCGAAGTTTGAAGGTTTGGCTGTTTGGGTAGAAGGGCTACAAGTTTAAACTTCAGTACACCATAACGGCTACACCTTCAAACTTCACTACAACCTAACTGCTGCACCTTCATTCTTCACTACACCCTACACCCTAATGGCTATACCTTCAATCATCGCAATATCCTACATCTAAACAGCAACACCTTCAATTATCACTGCATCCTACACACCAACAGCTACACCTTCAAACTACACAACATCCTACACCCCAACAGGAAACATTCAAACTTCACTATACCCTACACCTCATTTCAATGACTATGTTTCAGCTGGAAAATGACACAGTAAAATAAGTCAATAAATATTCTACTTTATTGTAATATTATATAAAAGCACACACCAAAGTTACGCTCCACTCTTCAATTAACCCTTTACACTAAATCATGAGGTCCTCATTCAGACCCTCATACTCAAGACCGCCTTGTACGTTTTGCCCAGCGTTTGCATGCGCCATTGTACCCGTTTCGCGGCCCATATTGACCGTTAGTCCCAGCTTAGGGCTGAGGGGGTACTCGTCTTCGATAATAGAATTGCTGGAAAGGTTTCCTGTAGAAGGAGTCGGTTATTACAACCTCCAGTCCAAGCAAGATCCAGCTGAGGAAGATAGAACCATCTAGGAGGCCGTTTAGGAGATAAAGATACTCAACGGTCACGACGGGAACTTGAGTATCAACGACCTCCTGAGGCACTTGTGTATCCACGGCCACCAAGGGTTCCTCTGCATCCACATGGACGACGGGATCCACTGCATACCATTTCAGGGACAGAAAGATCACCAGTATGGAGTAGAATCCTCCGAAGATCTTCCTAACGGGGGGAACATGTACACCTAGAGCAAGGTGCCTCCTGATAAGGTTGATGGGGCGCTGGTAGTATGGTACTTGCTCAGTTGCTTGGGCTACCTGCTGCCGCAAATCCAAGACGTTCCTACCAGTGTGGCAGAAGGTTACAAAGAACTCCAGGACTTGGACATTGGTGTCCTGGACCTCCGTCCTCATGGACACTAGATCGGGATACAAATGGCTCAGGAATAGGACATAGACAGAGTGAGTGGGGATGTGTCACTGTTCAAGGAAATAAGTCAACTTTTCCTGTTTGACAATAGGAAGGTGTTGGTCACGTTCAACAGAACTGATATAACTCCAACCAAGATCATCACTAAGACGGCCACAAACTTTGAGAAACCCATTACAAACGCTGTGTTTACTTACTAAAAAAAAACACTGATATGTAATGCTAAAGGCTAATGAATGTTTTATACTACAATACATAGCAGAACATTGTTACGTTCATATGATCAAAATTGAAATAGGTCGTTGATATCTCTTGGGGTGTAGAACATAGTGAAGATTGAAGGTGTAAATGTTATGGTGTAGGATATAGTGAAAATTAAAGGTGTAGCTGTTGGAGAGTTGGATATATTGAAGATTGAAGGTGTAGCTGTTTGGGTGTAGGGTGTAGTGAAGACTGAAGGTGTAGCTGTTCTGGTGTAAGATATAGCGATGATTGAAGACGTAGCAATTAGGGATAAGGGTGTAGTGAGGATTAAAGGTGTAGCCGTTAATGTGTAGTGAAGTTTGAATGTGTCGCTGTTGGGGTGTCGGATGTAATGAAGATTGAAGGTGTATCTATTGGGGTGTAGGATGTACTGAAGATTGAGAGTGTAGCTGTTGGGGTGTAGGATATGGCGATGTTTGAAGGTGTAGTTGTTGGGGTGTAGGATACAGTGAAGATTGAAAGTGTAACTGTTGAGGTGTAGGATATAGCGATGTTTGAAGCTGTAGTTGTTGGGATGTAGTATGTAGTGAAGATTGAAGAATGAATCTCTAGCTATTTGGGTAGAGCGGCTACACCATTAAACTTCTATACACCCAGACGGCTACACCTTCAACCTTCACTACACACTAACGGCTACACCTTTAATCTTTACTACACACGAAGCCCTAATGGCTACACCTTCAATCATCGCAATACCCTGCACCCAAACAGCTACACCTTCAATTATCACTATATCCTACACCCCAACAGGTACACCTTCAAACCTCACAACATCCTATACCCCAACAGCTACATATTCAAAATTCAATACATCCCATACCCCATTTCAGTAACTATATTTTCAGCTGGAAAATGACACAGGAAAATAAGTCAATAGATATACTGCCTTATCATAACATTATATAAATGTATACATCCAAAGGTGCGCTCCACTCCTCGCTTAACCCCTCACACTAAATCATGAGGTCCTCATTCAGACCTTCATACTGAACAACGTCGTTGGCGTTTGGCCTAGCGTTTGCATAAGCTACTTTCCCCAGTTTGCTGCCCATATTGCCCGTCAGTCCCAGCTTAGGGCTCAGGGCGTTCTCGTCGTCGGTAATAGAGAAGCTGGAAAGTTTTCCAGGAGAAGAAGAGGGTAAGTGCAACCTCCAGCCCAAGCAAGATCCAGCCGAGGAAGATAGAACCATCCAGGAGGCCGTTTGGGAGTTCAAATTACTCAAACTTTACGAGTGGAACTTGAGTATCCACGACCTCCTGATGTACTTGTGTGTCTACGACAACCAAAGATTCCTCTGCATCCACGTGGACGAACGGGATCCACTGCATCCCGTCTCAGGGACACAAAGATCACCAGTGTGGAGAAGAATATCCCGAAGGTCTTCCTAACAGGGGGGAACATGAACTCCTAGAGCAAGATGCCTCCTGACAACGTTGATGAGGCGATAGTAGTATCGCCCTTGCTGAGGTGCATGGGCTGCCTGCTGCCACAGGTCCAAGACGTTGCTACCAGTGTGGTAGAAGGTGACAGAGAAGTCCAGGACGGGGACATTAGTGACCTGGACCTTCTTCGAAGACACTAGTTTGGATTTCAACTTGCCCATGAATGAGACAGAGTGAGTGAGTGGTGATGTGTCGCTGTTCAAGGAAGCAGGTCAACCTCTCCTGTTCTGACAACAGGAAGGTGTTGGTCACGTTCAACAGAACTTATATAACTCCCACCAAGATCACCACTAAAACTGCCACAACCTTAGAGCAACCCATTACAAACGCTATATTTGTTTACTAATAACAAGCTTAATATGTAATGGTAAAAGCTAGTGAGTGTATTATTGTATCTTGCATTAAAGAACATAGTTCAGTACCTTTGCAAAACAAGAAGTTACTTCAGCATGGCAACTCCCGTGTCGCTGTGACTATCTTGCTACAAAACTAAGGAGAAATGATGAGTCTGTTTTGCAGTAACATGCAACGAAACGAAAGTAAAATCTACCAGGAACGGAAAGTACCGCAGAGTAATGCTTAAAAATAGATTAACTCTACTTCGACAGTAAGTCACTGAGCAAACGTAATTTGGAAGGACTCGCACTGTTCTGTTTTCTTGCAATAAGAACGGGTAACAGTACCTAGGTAGGGATTATGGTGCTGATATGTTGAAAAACAAAGATAAAATGTACCTTAACTGGTGTACTTGTGAACTGTCTTGTGGAAGAAAGATAATATTCTTCTTAGCTAGGATTTTTTTTCTTATATGTTGAAGGCTCCAGTCACGGACCAAAGTTCACATCAAAGCCGGGCATCTACTGAAATATTGAGAGAATTATGAAATGGAAAAAGAAAAGGCAAGGGAAAGTACTTACATATTTCTGAGAAAGCGAAAGACCTCTCTTTTTAGATGTGCCAGGTCATAGTAATTGAGAAGCCATGAGAAGGTAGAGTGTTCCAAAGCTTCGACGTTTAGAGAAAGAAGCATTTTTCAGAACGGCGCACCCTTGAGTTGCCGATGGCCACACAATAATCATGTGACGCTGCAGCTTGCCGAGTACTTAGTGGTCTAGATGGTGGTGGGGACGTGCAAGTAGCCAGCCCTCGGGAGCAAAAACCAAAGTAATACCTAATGAAGAGGGAAAGTGAACCAATATTTCGGCATAGGGCAAAAGGGTCAAGTTTGGAAGTTAGCCTGGCACAGTTTTTAAGTCGGACCGCTTTCGACTCAACTCTGTCAAGTAAGGATTCAGAGCTAGAACCACCCCAGATATGAGAGCAGTACTCCATAAAAGGACAAATCAATCCCTTGTATAAACGGAGCAACTGTTCAGAAGAGAAGTTTCGACTTTTAAGCAGGACACCCAGATTCTTAGGGGAAGACTTAGCTATTTCCTTAATGTGGTGTTTCCAGGAAAGAGTGGATGTTACAGTAATACCAAGTA
>JAUUDW010353844.1:0-12499 GCA_032361385.1 Panulirus guttatus
AACCTGTTTGAGAAAAGAAAATGGGTTTGATTATAAATTTACGATTATGAATTATTTATGAATGTTCAGCATTTGATATACAACTCAATTTATTGCCTATAGAAGGAATGGTTTAAGTTTATGTATTGTTTCCAAAGAAACAGGATTCAGAGAGTGATGGAGACAACTTAGACTTGAATCAGAAGCTGTACCCTCTATTGCATTATGTTTCGGACCAAGAGGAACTGGTAAATCAGATGTTTACAACTATACGAGGATCTAAGCTAGAAGCGATGCTTCCACCAGTGCTCAAGGTTTGTAGTGTACCACTCACCCTCCTTTCTTCCAACATGTACCCTCTTTGCTGCTTCTAGCAGTGGATGTTCTGACTCTGAGTAAAACTAAGGTCAAGGGGAAGGTTGAAGAATGGTGTGGAAATGTCTTGGGAGTAGATTCAGGGGTTAGTGTGCACTAAGGAAGGAATAGCATTTCTGTTGAGGAAGGAGTTGTTGGAATCTGTGAAATAGTGCAAGGAAGTGAGACCCAGATTGATGTGGGTGAAAATGAAAGTGGATTACAAGAAGTGGATGATTATTAGTGCATATGTGCCTGGAAGTGATATGAATGAGGAAGTGAGTTGAATGTTTTGGAAGGAGCTGAGTAGTGTTAGCAGTTTAGATATGAGGGATTGGGTGTTAGTGATGGGTGATTTGAATATGAGAGTGGGTAATCTGGCAGTTGAGGATATAAGTGGAGGACATGGGGTACCCAGTAATGTGAATGAAAATGTTGAATAGCTTGTGGAGTTGTGAGCAGAAAAATGATTGGTTATTTAGACTACTTGGTGCAAAAAGAGGTACATACATAAGTATACATGGGTGAGTAGGAGAGATGGTAGATGGACAATATTGGATTATTGTTTACCAGTTGTGCAATAGAGAGATTCTTAGCTGTGAAAGGGCTGAAAGGGTCATCTGGTGGGATGTCAGATCATTACTTGGTAGAGGTGAGGGTGAAGGTTGGTTAAGGTTTTCAGAAAAGAGGAAACATGAATGGGAAGAGGGTCACGAAGGCGAGTGAGCTTGGAAAGGAGGCTCGTGTGAAGACTTACCAGGAGATATTAAGTACAGAGTGGCGCTGAAGTTAGGGGAGTGGGTAAGGAATGGGAGGCATTTAGGGAAGCAGTGCTTACATGTGTGAAAGAAATGTGTTGCAAATGGGGGTGGGCATGTGACAAAGGATAGTCAGGGTTGGGATGAGAATGTGCAGTTGATAGTAAAACGGAAAGGGAGAGAGATGTATGTGCATTTCTTGCAGGAAGGGGTGCAAATGATTAGGTGATGTACAAGAGAAAGTGGCAGGAGATCAAGAGGAAGTTGACCTAGACGACTAACTTTTTGTGTTTCTGGTGTGTGAGAGCAGCTTAGTTTTTAGGTTTTTAAGACATATCTTCTCATTTCTGGTGTTGTTACTGAAAGCAGTAGGGTTTTGAATTTCTAGTGATCGGTCAGTAGTTAGATTGAAGGCATAAGATGTAGTAAAAATTGATTTACACTCAGAGAAAGAAGTCAGGTGATAGGACAAGTGAAGTTACATTTAGAGAAAGAAGTTAGTTCATAGAACAAATGAAGTTATATTCATTTAAATGTCGCTGGCTTCCTCTCCTTTGTGCTTTTGACTTTAGGTTTGATGGCCTTGTATAGACCTTACATTATTTTGTGTACTTTCTCCATGGAAGAGCTCTAAATTTACTTTAGTATAGTGATAAAATGCTGATATATTTATTATTCTCTCCAAAGGGCATTCCTCTTAAGGAGTTGAAGAAACTGTGCCTTCATGAATTGCGTGGCATGAGCAAGAAGCGTATCCTGTGTTGTATTAATGGTGAGTACTGTATTTGTTTTTCAGTTTTTTTTGTTCAGTTTTATAGTTTCTATAGTGTCGTATACTCTATACTCAGATACTTAGGTAGGTTTTTACTAGCTTTATTTAGTTTGTCACATGATAAAGACTCCTCACTGCTTATAGTAGCTTTCCTCCCACACCATATATTTGTAACATCTTCCACAAACCATCTTTATCATATTTCTAAGATCCATAAAAGTCCTAAACCTCCACATAGATAGGTCCCAAGGATTACAAATTTTCAATATTCTACCAGAACATATATATATACGATTTAGATATTTAAGTTTTCCTTTGGGAGTGAGTTCTGTGAGAGAAATGCTTTTCTGTTTACATTGCAGTAAAATATATGAATTAATGTCCACACCAATGTGGCTCAGATATTCCATTTGAATTATATAGGCATAGAAGCTTTTCTTACAAGTTTTCCACGTTGCTGGAAAAATTTTAGATCAGAGAGAAGGACTGCTATCTGTGTCATGGTAGAATATGGACCAGGGAAACTGATTCCTGCTTCCTACCAATACTGCTTTCAAGTCTGTGGAGGCTGTTTGAATCTACATAATAGTGTCAGTGGAAAATTGTCACCCCCATATATTTTCAAATGTGATACATGGCTAAGTTTTTTGGTGGGTACAAGCATATGATGCTCTCAGGTTAAAATCAATGTTCATCTGATTGCTGAGACTAGTGTTTCTAATGGTATGAGCATCAGCCATCTGCCTTAGTATGCATGAGGCTGTCTTGAGAGAAGGGTGTTCTTTCTTTACTTTTCCTGGCTGCCACTTCATTCTGAGAATTTCACTTCTGGGTACTGTGGATCTTCCATATGTGTTTCAAGATAGTTGGATCTTATCTTTTTAAGGAGCACAAAGCCCAAAGAAAATGTGGGTACTCATGAAATTTCTATGCATACTAGGTGCTCAGAATGAACAATCAGGCGGCTGCTTTCATGGACCTAGAATACTTCAGAAACGTTGCCAGTTCCATGCCCAGACCTGCAGGTAGTAATCAGGGCCAAAGGAAAGATGACAAAGTACTGCAATGTAAGTGTGACATTGCCTTTGAAAGTGTATGGTGAGGCTGACAATGTTTTTTGTGGACACTGTAATTAAGGGAATTTTTTTAGTAGTTGGGTGACATTAGAATAGATGGTGGTACTGCATTAGGCTTTGTGCTTACATCTTTTTGTAAAATCTTATTTACAGTATTTTTATAATTTCACTTCCGTTTGCTAAGAACATTTGTAGGACTTACTGTAGTAGAAGGGAGGAATATCTTACTTCATATTCTGCCATGGAAGCAGTAAATCTATCCTTCAAACACTTTTGTTGATATCTTTTCGTTGCACACATAACAAATTTTGTTTTTTTGCATCTCGTTGACATATTTCTTTCATTTGCCATTTTGCACAGAATCCATTTCAGCTTCCCAAAGAATTTTTTATGTGCAAGCTTTTCCATCAAAATTTCATTTTTGGAATGCAGGGCAAGTGATGGAGGGATCATCTGGCAGCGAAGAAGATGATGATGAAGAGAAAGAAGATAAAGAGAAGGCACCACATGAGGAAGCTAAAAATGAAGAAAATAACACCAAGTGAGTAAAGATGGAAAGAGTTGTAGAGCGTTCTCTTATGCATCACTTAAAATTTGAGTTGAAAATAATTAATTGAATTATGTGTTGGGAAAGCAAATTTTGGATAGTGGACTGAGTAAGAAATCTTTTTTTCCTCTTTTTTGGTGATTTCCTGTTCTCTGCAAATAATCTGATGCACTCATATATATGTATTGATCCACAGCTTCAATTCTGCTCCCTTTTCTCTCACTCGATCTGCTTCATGTCTTGACAGCCACCTCAGTGAATTCAGACTTGGACAGGATATCTCAGTGGGGTAGACAAAATCTTGTTAAGCTTAATGCATTCAAGACCCAGTTACTACCCATCTCTCGATCAAAAACTCCTCACAACTCTTGTCTCTCCTTTGACGGTTCTGTAATTCTATCTCTTCTGAACAGTTGCTCTATTTATACAAAGGATTGATTCGTCCTTGTATGGAGTTCTGCTCTCACGTTTGGGGTAGTTCTAGCTCTGTATCCTTACTTGACAGAGTTGAGTCAAAAGCTTTATTTGACAACTGTGTCAGTTTCCCAAAGGGGGCTTTCTTCACCCATCTCTCTGAAAATTACAGAGTAGCCCCTGCTTTTTAGATTATCAAATAATTTTGCTATCCATTTTTTTTTTCAAAAAACCAAGATCAGGGTTACACCACACCATTTTGTTTATGTTCTGAGATGCATTGTTCTTCATCCTGGTTATCCCTAATTCAATATCAGAGTTTTTTCTTAGTGAACCCTTTAGTCTTCAATGACAGGTAAGCTATATGTGTTCTCAAACAGGAGGAATTTTCCATTTGTTCTGGTAGTGATTGTGGTTTACATCTTTGTACACTTTTTGTTATCCCTTATAGATGTTTTAGGGACTTCTGAACTTCCATAGGGAGGAAACATACTTTGACATCTTGAGAGCTCTTCGATTGTGACTGTGGTTACCCTGAGAGGCCATTTTTCTACCCTTTGTACTGAACACTGAGTTGGTCATTAATAACGGCTCAGCACAGAAGATCTTTTTTTTTTTTATGGACCTCCTTGGTGTAACGGTTAGCACCACTGACTGTGATGCATTCATAGACAGCCCAGGGTTGAGCGCTTAGGTTTGAATCCTGGTTGCAGCAGTTGGTCCACAATCAACCTAGCTGTTCACCTTCCCCTGAGGTCGATAGAATAGGTTCTTAGCTCAAGCTAAGGTATATATTACTACATACCATTAAAGAGATGGCCTTGATTAAGGCATTCAGTTGCCCGTGCCATTTCAGCTTGTGTAAAAAGAATACTGGTACATATTTCCATGATAAAAGGAGGGAATTTTATCCTCAGTGGGATCCATTTCCATAACATTCTCTACTAATATACTTCTTAGATTTTTGTATGCTGTTTACATTGTTCTATTTTCATTCGGTATGTCCCATTCATCCACCACTTATCCTATAAAAGTACTTCTTTATATCTTCTTTAAATTTTTTTTTGCTTAACTTCATTGTATGTCCTCTGGTTGTCCTATTACCACACCTTCTGAAGAACTGTTCATTGTCTAATCATCAGTCAGGTTTAAGAACTTAAAGATTTTGATCATGTCACTCCTTACTCTCCTCTCTTTCAAGGTAGGAAAATTTAAGGCTTTTTCCCTTTCCCATGATATAACTGGTAATTCTGGTACCATCTTTGTGTTTAATTACCTATTCAACTGTCTGGGGAGGGAGTTTCACACTTGTAGGACTCATCTCTGCGTTAACCATGTCCTCAGTCGTCATCTTCCATTCATCCACCTCTCTTATACAGTAAAGGTTCTTTTTTACATCTTTTTTAACAAGTTTCTTGCTGAATTTCATGACATGTCCTTTAGTTGCTTTGTCCTTACAACTCTCACAGAACTGTTTCCTTTCCACATCATTGATCTGTTTTAAAAACTTAAAGATTGTGATCAGGTCACCCTCACTCTTCTCTCTTGCAAGATGGACATATGTAAAGCCAACAGCCTTTCCCTGTAACTCACCTTCATAATTCTGGAACTATCTTTGTTGCCTTCCTCTTTTAGCTTTTTGTACTTCTTTAGGTGTGGTGACCAAACTTTAGAAGCATTTTCTAGTTTATGGTCTTATTTAGGATATGAACAGCTTGCTAAATGTTTCCTTATCTGTATGTTTGAAAGCTATTCTAATATTTACCTGTGGACAGTCTGTCTCCTTAACTATTCCCGTAATGTGGAACTCTGATGATAGGTTAGGAATGATTTCAACCCCATAAGTCCTTTTTGCATTCAGAATTGAGAGAGAGAGAGAGAGAGAGAGAGAGAGAGAGAGATTGCCATTTTCAAAGCACACTGACAGATGCTTAAATATTTTGGCTTTTGGTTATGGCCTCATTGATTTTTTTTTGGCAAATATTTTCACTTGTTATTCATAACTTGGTAATTTTTTATTAAAGGGGAGACAAGAGAAAGTTAAGCAGTGAACAAATACCAAAAGACTTCTTACAGAAGAAAATCAAAGTGGAACCGGGCTTGGAAGACAGCACAGAAGGAGGCTTAGGTTCTGACACTGGAAAGAGTGTCTTGGAACTCTTGGAGTTGGAGATGAGAGCTCGAATCATCAAAACAATGTTGGAGAAGGGTGATGATGGGAAAAAGATAGCTGAAGATGCAATAGCAGCAGTCATGCAGAGTGCAAAACAAATAACAAAGGAAGATAACCAATTGAGAAGTGAGAAAGAGACAGCTGCAAAAGCTGAATCAAAGAAGGCTTTAGAGGCAGAGTTGAAAGGTGATTTACTACTAAAGACCTCTCTAGAGGAAGTCACTAGTGAAACAGGGAGAGGTGAAAAGTCCAATGGGAGCAGAGATGGAAAGACCAGCCACAGAAATCATAGGTCTAGGGATAGTGATAACAGAAAAGACAGTAGAAGAGTTCGAAATAAGAGAGAGAAAAGTTATAGTGGTGATAGTAATTGTGGTGAATATAGAAAGAGATCAAAAGAAGGTATTAATTCCGAGAGACATGTCCAAAAGAAGAAGAAAATCACCCGTAAAGAATTTGAGGAACGTATGAAACGTGCCAAGAAAAATAGGACATACAGACAACGTAAGACCTCTGAAGATGAAGATAAAGCAAAAGGTCTGGAGAAGCTAAAAGATCAAGCAGGAGAACCAAATGTAAAACAAGAAAATGATAATTTGAAATTTAATAAAACTGATGATTTGGATTCTAAGAAGGAAGATAATGCTGAAGGAGAGGCTGAGGAAGCCACTGGAGAGGTTTCAGAAAAAGAAGAAGGTGAGCTTGATAGTAATGAAGAAGAGGAGGGAGCTTGTACTCCTAGTAACATATCAAGTGCCAGTAATTATTCTTCTTCGCCAAGTAGTAGGAGAAAGAGTTATAGCAGTAGAAGCAGGTCTAGGAGCTATAGTAGAAGTCTTTCGAGAAGTCCAGTTAGCAGAAGAAGAAGGAGGAGGAGATGGAGGAGAAGGAGTTATACTCGAAGTCGCTCAAGGTCTAGGAGCGTTGACTGGAAGAGTAGAGATGAAGGCAAACGAAGTTATGAAAGAAAAACTAGAGAGCAAATGAGGAATGACAGCACAGGCAAAAGAGGTAATTTGAAAGTACCTCCTGGAAATCAAAAACAAAACAAAGAGGAGGAGGAAAATTGGGGTCAGAAGTGTGACATTGAATTTGTTGATTCCGAAGAAGATTTTGACGACCATCTTGAAGCAAACAAGAAGGATATGTTGGACAAGAAACTCGCATCAGCTGCCAAGGGTCAAGTATTGGAACGAGCAAGCATTAGCTTCTCATTACAAAAGAAGTCAGCACCTAACATAACTCCTAACATAGATCTTGATGACTTGCCATTAAAACAGAGTCAGGTAAATAGTTCAGTTATTGATAACTTGTCATCAGGTATTCGGGTAATTGATACCTTGAAACCAAGTAAAGAAGAGGAAATTGTAATCAGCTCTGACAGTGAGAGAGAAATACAAGAGAAAGTCCCATTGACTACAGCATCAAGTAGGCATACAAAAGTCTTATCAAAAAATAAACAGGCAGATCCAAAACAAATAGATCCACCTGTCAACAAGACAGAAACCACTGAATCGCAAGTGGAAGTTGTCAAAACATTAGCAGATCCAGAACACGAAACTGATAATTTAGTTTTTGAATGCCATAGAGAAACAAAGGGCCAGCCAATTAAAAGTAATGAACCCTTAGAAAAGTTGAATAGTGATAATTCATTTGAACAGGTTAGTAGTAGCAGAAAAGAGGCACAGAAGCAAGATGAGATCAAAGCTGTCATGGAAAAGAATGAAAATATAACAAACTCTACATGTCCCACAACAGTTAAAGAATCAGATACTTGGAAAGTCGACAATATTGATAGCGTTAAGGAGGATATAGGAAAGGAAGACAATCTTGGATTTGATATGCAGGAGGACAGTTGTGTTGAGGTATCACAGAGTGATGATAATGATATAGAAACACCACAGCAAAATAATGATGTAGAGAATTCACAGCAAAGAGATGATACTGGTGTAAAGAAGGCACAGCAAAGTGATGGTGTTGAGCAAAGCATTTCATCTGACATTCAGTTTCCAGCAGTAAGTGTAAGTGTTATTTGTGTGGACACATCAGAAAAGGAAGTGTTCAGTGACAGTGATCATAAACTTGATAAGTTTGATGATACTAAGACAGTGCAAAAAGACTGTGTTGAGACAGAAAATAAAGCACAGGAAAAAGTTCCTTTGAGCACTGACTGCTGCAGTTCTGAAACAGAACCAGGGTTGTCATGCAGTACCCTTAGATTAATCAGCAAGGAAGTAGATGATGACTGCGAGAAGAATGATTATATTTCAGTTGATAACTTAAAGGATATTGATAAGGAAGTAACACCAGCAATAAATGAAAGAGCTTCTCAAGATGAAAGTGACGATCCTTGTAAGGATTTCACCAAAGATGAAGGAAACAAAGATAGAATGAATGATTCTACAGAATCCTTCCAAGAAGAAATTACTCTAAAAGTGAAAGAACAAAGTGTGGAAATTACAGAAGAGGAAGTGGGTCAGACTAAAGAAATCTCTCATGCCCAAGAAAATGAAGAGAAAGGTATAGAGCAGAAGCAAGAGATTGACAGTGAATCTGCAGATTGTACAGGAAGAGCCGAGAGAGTAATGGAAGTAGATGAAAATGATAGTATTGCCACTGAGGAATACTTACTAAGAAAGAGAAAGAAAATTGCCGGCAGAGAGCAGAAGATTCAAGAGAGAAGTGCACATTCTGAAGACACACATGCTAGTAGTGTTGATGGGGAAGAGCTTACAGAGGATTTTTACAAAGGGGCAGAACAGTTAGCATTCAGTGATGATGACAAAGATAATGATGATTGCTATATTGAGGAATTCATTAAAGATAATAGTCCAGTTGAGCCAATCAGAATTGAGACTGGGCTCATTCGAAGGAGTGTGTTGCGGCAGCGAAAAATGGAGATGGTAATGCCAGATAAGTCATGGATGAAAAAGGAGAAAAAGAAAAAAGAAAAATCCAAAGACACCCTTGTCATTGAGGGCATTGGTCTCTTGACAAGTACTTTAAATGAAAGTGTTATGGGTTCATCATTAAAAGAAAGTGAAGGAAAAACCATGAAGGCAAGTAAACCTATAGATGAAAGTGGTCTGGGTTCATCATTAAAAGAAATTGAGGGAGAAACTATGAAGGTAAGTAAACCTGTAAATGAAAGTGTTTTGGCTTCATCATCAAAAGAAAGTGAGGGAGAAATCATGAAGGTAAATAAACCTAGTACTGGAATGGAGACAGTGAATACTGGTATGTCATCTGCAAGTGAGACTGATTCCTCATTGCTGGCAGAAGATATGACATCTACCACTTCTAATCAACAGAATCTTAGGTTTGGTCTAGAACAAGAAACTAATATTCCAATTCCAGAAGAAACTGTAAGTTATGAAGACTATGAACCTAAGTTTGATGAAAAGCTTCAGAAAAAAACTAGTCAGGAAACAGAAATTATTGGAGTTATTGAGACTAGTAAAGACTCAGGTTCAGACAATTTTGATGATTTTGAATTGGAAGGATCGAGTTGGAGCATGAGATGGCTTCAGAGTGAAAAAGTTCAGAAGGTTGTTACAAGCAGTAAGATGTTAAGTCGAGTTCGTAAGAAGATCCAGAAGAAGGACAAGGCCACCAAAATTGTAACTGCAGAGAAAATTGAAGAACCCCAGAAAAAGACAGCTGAGCCTCTTGTCCCAATCATTGGCAGTATTGAGGAATATGAACGATTGTTTGGTATGAAAGTCAAGAAAGATAAAGATGAAGCATCCAACTCATCAAGTACGTCACTTCAGGGAGCTGCAGGACCAGGAGAACAGTCTGGTCACTCATCTTCTGCCCCAGAAAAGGTTCCAAATTCAAGCACTGTACCCATATTTGGATCAGATGATGAAGGTGAAGACAGTGAGGAGGAAGCTCTTTGGTCCAGGATTTTAGGGAAGTGATGTATTTTACATCATCACGATTTACAGTAAATGCTGTCATTTGCAGTCTTTATATATGTACAAAATTTGTTTTAGACTGAAATTGTTTCACTAAATTATTTTTGTTGTTGGCAGTATAAGATGCATTGTATATATTAGTGATTAAGCTTAATTTATCAAATTTTATTTTAAACTGTAAAATACTTTTATTCCAATAAAGACATATTTATCGCTTTGACTGTAGTCTCTTTTTCAGAAATATCTTCATTATTATATTGCAGTATTTTGTTTAGAAATAGAGAAACTTCAGTGTAGTGCATATAGATTTCATGAATCATGATCAGATTGAATACTATTACTGTAACAGGTAAATGAAAGATAAGAAATTCCAGGATTCAGAGTCTTAAAGGGATTAAGCTTATGTTTAGATTTCATATACAGGAAAAACTCTATTATTATCATCTAGACTGTGACAGTGCAAGAAATTCCAGGATTCAGAATTTTAAAGGGATTAAGCTTATGTTTGGATTCCATATACAGAAAAAACTCTATTATTATCATCTTGACTGTGACAGTGCTGGATATGAGAAATAGGTGATTACAAAAGTACATCCCCAATATATTTTACTCAGATTTTTTGAAAACATATTGTTTCAAAAAACTAAACCTGCTGGGAGTGAAAAATGAACAATACAAAATTAACTGCATCATTTATATTTTAGAATTTCAACTGTCAGCTATCAACAGGTTTTGGAACTGTAATTTCAAGAAGTTGTCTTCCATAGCTGGTTAACTTTTAGCAGTTTTTGAAATATTGAAAATCAGCTCTTATAAGTCACTTAAATGAGCCTAGCCATTTAGTACAACTAAATAGACATTTCATTCTTGGCTTTTTGCTAAGACCTTTAAAGTTTTGCACACTTTCACCATTTAATCTGAGTGTGTACACTTTGAATATGGCACATGACCTGCCTTTTCTAGTTGGGATATGAGTTTGCATGGAGAGAACCATTGGAGCTGAAGTGAGCCATAGGGTGGTTGAGGGGGCAAAGGTCCAGGAGACAGTGAGAAATATGTGGAAAAAGAGGTCACTACCTGTGAGGGTAGAGATAGGCATGTTTGATGTTATAGTAGTCCTGATAGCTTTGTGTTCATGTGAGGAATGAGCTATAAATGAGAAAGTATGAAAGAGGGGTGAATGTTTTGGAAATTAAACATTTGAGGACAATATGTAGTGTGAGGAGGGTTGATCGAGTAAGAAGTGACAGGGTAAGAGAGAGTTGTGATATTAAGAAGAGTATGGTTGAAAGAGCTGAAGAGGGTGTGATGAAGTGTTTTGGACATATTGAGAGGATGAGTAAGGAGACAGAAAGAGGATATATGTGGGAGGCTGAATTGAAGATGGAAGGTTGGAGTAAAAAATATGTTGAGCGCTCAGGGCCTGCACATGTAGGAGAGTGTAAGGCACGCAAGAGATAGAGTGAATAGGAGTGCTGTGGTATACATGGGCGACATTCTGTCATTGGGGTGAACCTAGACGTATGAAGAGGTGAGCAAAAACCATGGAAAAGTCCTAGTTATGGATAAGGGACTTTGGTTTTGGTACATTATATATGATGACTAGGGAGTGATTGTGAGCAAATGAGGATGTTCTTCACCTTTTCCTGTTGGTACCTCACTAAAACGGAAATTGGCGAACAAGTATGAGAGAAAAACCTTGAAAATAGCTTTATCATTAGCATTTATAGTGATACTATATATATATATTTCATACTTGATCGCTGTGTCCAGTATTAGCAAGATATTGCCAGAAACAGATGAAGAAAGGCCACATCCACTCATAATCATTCTTGAGCTGCCATGTAATGCACTGAAACCACAGCTATCTATCCACATCCAGGCCCCATTCACCGACCTTTTGCATGGTTTACCTCAGACTTTTCTTATGCCCTAGTTTAATTCATTGACAGCATATTGACCCCAGTATATCACATTGTTCCAAGTCACTCTATCCCATGTACACCCTTTATCCTCGTGCGTGTTCAGGCCTTGATTGCTCAAAGTCTTTTTGACTCCATCCTTCCATCACCGATTTGATTTCTTTGTTCTCTTTGTTCCCTCTACTTCTTATACATATAGTATATCCTCTTTGTCAACCTTTCCTCACTCATTCTCTCCGTATTTCCAAACCAATTCAACACACCCTCCTCTAAATCCAGTATAAAAGACCACCCATTCCTCAGATATTCAAAAGTTAGTCTTTCCTTTGTTTTCTCTTTACATTACCCATTGCTCTAACATTAGAATAACTGTTTCAGCATATCTGTAGACCCCACATGGTCATAATAGAGCTGCCACAATGAAAGTACTGAACACTTACTATTTATTTGCCCCACACATTCCCCACTTAAACACATGCAACATTACCGCACTGTATGACTTGTAGTCATGCTTAGTGGACGTGGTTGGCTTCCTCAGTACTACAGGAGCCCATAAATGAAATAATGATCTTTTGGGGTAGGAA
>JAUUDW010354176.1:0-13158 GCA_032361385.1 Panulirus guttatus
TAAAGATGCTGTGGTCTGTATTATGCAGATTGTGGTGTGTTTGTGTGTGTGTGTGTGTGTGTGTGCAGGAGTTCTGCTCCAGTGGAGACCCTTTTCTTAATCTCTCTGTTCTACAAAGCACAATTTTCTAACTTTTCTTACCTTCCTTTTACACTTTTTCTGCTTTTTTTTCTTTCCCTATTCCTCCTTGTTCTATCACTGCATCCTCTAGTTCACCGATTCTTTCATATTTCCAAGAACTGTCTAAGATCGACTGTGTGCAATCGGCTCATGAACACGCAAATTGCCCTCACGTTTTCAGTTTTTTTCCCCCTTCTCCTCTCTACCGTGGGCGAATCTACAACCGCCATCATCATCATCATCCTCTTCTCCTTCTTCTTGAAGCTAAACTCTTTTGCTTCAGGTACAATTCATGGTGCCCACTGCTAGCTCTCCTGGAAATTACAAACCTCCTCGACTGGAGGGTGACTAGACCCGTGATGGATACTCCAATCTAAGATCTAACTAGTGTTGTAGACACCTCTCTTCCTCGTGCACTTGAAGGCAATTCTGATAATGACCAGGATATAGTTAGTTTGCTTCTTCGCCCCCTCCTCTCTCATTTTTTGTGTGTGACGGGCTGGGTTAGTAGTATACTACCTATCTCCCCTCCCACATGTAGTAGATTCCTGCAATTTGCTCCCTGAGAGATGACGGTCGTAGTTTTGCCTCATTCTAGTGTGTGTCTGTCTTACGTTCACTCCTCTGCGTTTGGTCGAGTTTCATTTCGTTAACCACGTACCTGGGTTGATGCTGTTGCTGCTGGGGACTGTGTACGTCTCTCTGTGAGCTGTCACCGTTCTGATTGCCGCTTATTTTTCTCATAGTCGTTTAAATAGATCGGAAAAAAAATAGCAGCGGGTCCAAGGCCAGAGCCTGTGAGATATGGGTGGGTACCTAGCCTAGCTTGAAAAAGGATCTCCTAAATGTCTCTTGCGTTCCCCTTCTGCAGAGGTAATTCTCCATGTACTGAAGAAGCCCTTCTCTCATATTTGCCTGGTGATCCATTCCTTTTATCATCCTCCTGTATAGGACATTGTCACATACAATCTAATAGTCTTAGAGCTTACGCACTGTCCACCTAACTTTCTATCAATCCGGGTAAAGTCCAGAAAATCTGTCATCGTACCATTTACTAGCCTCTAGACTTCGAGATTAAAGCTTCCTCACAATCAGGTATTACCTCCTTTTGTATGGACACTTCCATTATTTTTCTTATCATCTTTTCCAGTTGCTTGAAGATGGTGTTCTTTTGTGACACTTGCCCGCAGTTTGTTGCGTTTTCCCAATTGCCTCTCCTTAGAATACACGCCACATCTGGTCTCTTTTCGCTGCTTGGCATCAGCACCATTTTCCATCAAGTTCCTGAACAAAACCTCGAGTCGCTTGTACTTTGTTTAACAGTTCCTGAATGTATTAGGCTAAATATCATCAATGAACCAGGGGATGTGAAGATCCAGGGGGGGAAACCATGGAAAGGTCTGTGGAGAATGGTTGAGGATAGGGAGCTGTGGTTTTGGCGCATTACACGTGACAGCTAAAGAATGGACGTGAGAGGATGCGGCCTTTCTTCGTCTGTTCCTGATGCTACCTTGCTAACGCGGGGAACGGCGATCGAGTACGCCATCTCAGTGCCTTCTATGGTCTTTCCCTGTTAGCGTTGTTGGTACCGAGTCCTTTACCATGGTACTACTTTGGTACTTGCGTAGCATTCAGTTCCACACACATTTCATCTTCCGTGATCCCTTCCATTTGAGGCCTTTAGTCTCGCCATACGTTCTTAAGCTGACATTTTGTCCCTGTAAAGTTAGGTCACTGTATCGTCTTGGATGACGAACTAATGAATCAGTCAATCATATTAAGGAAATATAGCTTATTACGATCGAACGATGACCATTCGTTAATGAGAGAGGTAAGATACCTTCGGGACGAGAAAGTTGGATAGGTCAGGAACGTGAGAAACGAAGCTGAGTGAGACGAACGAGTGCAACTGAGAGATGCATGAAATCAGGTTTGAGACAAGGTGCTGGCGGAGTCACGGGACTCGTGAGGAGTACGAGTGGTTGGAACGGACTTGTGATCAGTGGTGGCAGGCATGTGAACTGTGGCTCGATGGTTGCAACATCTTGGTGGGATGGCTGTGATGGTTGCCGCGACTACACACACACACACACACACACACACACACACACACACACACACACAAGTCGTGCAGCGGCAGAGGAACTGACGTTATAGAGATGAGGTCCAGAGAAAATTTGCAGGAGTGACTGAGGGAATAGATTCATGGGTGAGCCTTATTTCAGTAACTGATTTATGAGTGGCTGGACAGGAGATAGAGTAGAGAGATGGGAGTGATAAGTGAGCGAATGATGGAGTGGTGGGTGAGGATAAGATGGGGTAACAGGTGAGAGGATGATGGAGTGGTCAGTGAAGAAGGAGGAGATGATAGATTGGTAAAAGAGAGAGCGACAGGTGAGTAGAAAAGAGATCAGTAGACGAACAGAACCCTATCATATGCCACATAAGAATCCATCTGTTTCTCTAAGCATTTCTTACACACATGTGCTTTATAGCAAACATCTGATCCACATGCCCTCTTCTACCACTTCTGAAGCCACAGTGTTCCTCCCCAGCCTGATGCTCTGTACGTGCCTTCACCCTCTCAGTTACGACGCTCCCACACAACTTGCCAGGCACACTCAACAGACTTATACCTCTGCAGTTTGACCACACCTATATCACCCTTGCCTTTATGCAAAGGCACTACAAATGCATTCCGCCAGTCCTCAGGTACCTCGCCGTGATCCATACATCCAGCGAAAATCCTATCAACCACTCAATAAAGCAGTCACCCCCTTTCTTAATAGATTCAGCTTGAATGCCATCCATTCCAGCCGCAATGATACCCACCTTGACGTTGTTTCCCTCTCTCTGTTCTACAGGTATCATTTCGGCCTCTGATCTCGTGAGGTGTATGAATAGGTCCAACGTCCAAAGGGTTCGACTAAGGCACGACTGGCTGCTCCTTCCCACTCTGTGTGGGGATCAGCCACAAGAGGACTGGCTGGTATGCTAACTCCCTCTCTCCTCGTATAGTAAAGCTGTGGAATTCTCTTCCTTCTTTTGTCTTTCCCTCTTCCTATAGCCTTCAATACATGTAACAGTAGGGAATATAACCACGCGAGGAGCTAAAACGAATCCCCCGATGTATTTCTTTTCACTCTGATGATGACATTGATTAACTCTTACAGGGGAAAAGGCTTTGATTGGGGCATATTTTTCATCGTGTTATACCGGTTACCGTAAAAAAGAGAAAATGTAAAAAACTACATGTAAATCTGCCTTACGGGAAGACTCAAACTAAAGAACTGTTTGGGTTAAAAAAACCCATAGACAAAGAACTAACTTGTAAATACATGCAAAATTACCCTCTAACCTAATAGAATTCACAGATAAGGTAAAAGAATGGCGATTACAGAAAAACGACAATTCATAAACAAAATCATGAATACAAGATTGTAGACGAGGTGGGGAGAGTCGAGGGAGGTGAAAGGAAGGCATAACAAGACTGCCTGCCAATGTTGCCTGGGGTGAACGGCCCAATAGGGCAAGAGGCAGGAACAATCCCTCCCGCAAGTCTAGTTCTGGCCATGATAATGTCTTATTTCCTCGTAGGAAGCGTTGGTTGCATGTTCGCCACGCACCCCGGCTGGCGAGAGGAGTTTTTGTGCCTTCACTTGCTGCTGCTGGTTTAAAGATCCGCGTAACCCCGGAGTCTCTGTTGGGGTCGAAGCCATTCAACATATCTCTCCTCTTTCTCCTTTTTATTCTCTCCACCGTCCAGTTCTCTCTCTCTCTTCTTTCTTCTGTTCTATCAACCTTTTCTCTCGTTTACGGCCTTCTTTTTCATCTCATTTTTCATTCTATTCTGTTTCTTTTCTCCTTCTTCATCATCATCATCATTATCATCATCATTGTCACCATCAGTGTTACCATAATCATCATCATCATTTCTTTCTAGCATCTTCTTCTTCTTTTTTTCCTCTTCTTCCTCCTCTTCTTCGTCCTCTTCTTCGTCCTCTTCTTCTTCCTCTTCTTCCTCCTCTTCTTCTTCCAATTCCTCTTCCTCATCCTCTTCTTCTTCCTCTTCTTCGTCCTATTCTTCTTCCTCTTCCTCTTCCTCTTCTTCTTCCTCTTCTTCTTCTTTCTTCTTCTTCTTCTTCTTCTTCCTCTTCTTCTTCTTTCTTCTTCTTCTTCGTCGTCTCACTTCTTCTCTCCTCTCCCTCGTGTCCACGTTGCCTCCAGTGGCAGGAATCATGAAGCCGGAGTAAAGGCCATTGCCCGAAATATCCCCGGCCCCTCAAATGGTATAATTAGCTAATAATTTCCATGTGATCTCGCTCGTACATCATCATCAATCAGATTATAGTCAGCTGGACATCACAATGATAATCAGCAATTTTTATCTCTGGTCAGTCTGGCTGGTGGCAGTGGCTCTACCAGCCAGTGGGGAACAGGGATGTCTAGCCTTTCCGAAGGTGTTTTACCCACTAGGAGAAAGCGAGATGTTCATATCTCTCCGGCAGTGTGTTTAAACACCCTCATTGGGGAACTCAGGATGGCATTACTCCACACTTGTGTGGTTACTTCCAATGGCAAACCGGGATGTCTCATCCTCCATCTGTATGTGTGCCTCCCACTGGAAAGCGATTCAGTGTAACGCCCCAATGGAAGTGAGGTGAATCTTACCCAAAGCGGTATGTTTACTTCCAGGTTGAAGAGGGTGATATCTCACCCCACAGTGGTAATCTTACCCCACGTTGAATCAGGATATTTTGCCCAACAACGTTATATATGTGTTTACTTCCATGTTACATTGTAAAATTTCTTCTCTTTAATATACAAAGCTTGTTTTACCTGACAGAGATATGTTTCCTCCCCTGCAGAGCACGATGATATACCCCAGTTGTGGTATGTTTAGTATATTTCACTCATGAGACCCCCATCCTTCATCCACGGTGCAATACGTATGAGCTGAGGTATATATGATTCCCCTCATCCAGTCGATGCAGAAGGGGCATCAAGCCTCGAGTGGACGGACGTCTTGGGCCGGGGAGGCGTCAGCAGTGTGATTCCCGAGCGGCGGTGGGCAGGGGTCCTACGGCAAGAGCTGTGGGGGCTCCTTTGACGCGGTAATATGAGGTACGATTGTCCAGATTTGGATGTTATCATTAATACCTGTCTCGGCTCATCCAGGTAAACTGCCCTTACGCGAGCCTAAACCAGCGACTGGGGGATACACAAGCCCGTTATTAGCGCCCGAGTGTACGTCGGATCCTCTGGCTTAATTTGTATAATCAAATTTAGGATGTAATTGTGCCCGGAGGCGTCGTATCATTTCATCCAGGCCTGTGTCGTTCCCTCATTATCAGAAACCCGCCCGGGTCGGTCCGTAGGCTCGCTCGGTACCCCCCACTACCTTTGGACGCACCGATGGCTGTAAACGCCCTTAAGCCTCGGCGAGATAAGGGTCATAAATGCGAACGTGGAGGGAGGATGAGGGGGAAGAAGTCGCTCGGCCCTGGGAGCCCCTCTCCCCAACAGGATCGTGCCAGAGAACTTCACAACAGGTTGACAGCTCTCTGGGGGAAGGGTCATAATTTGGGGATAATTCTCCGGGCGGCATTTTGGGTGGGTGGGTGGGTGGGAGGGTGGATGGAGGGGGTGTCCTGAGACGGCTCACGTCAGCGTCACGGGTTGTTACGTTACGTGGCCACCTGTTAACTTCGGCAATCGTATCGCCGTTATGACTGTTTACGGTGTTATTAACAGTGATGTGACTCACTCACCCTCACCCCTGCGCGCGAGGGGGGCCCTTCGGTGGTGGTGTCCTCACGAGCGAAGCGTGTGTGTGTGTGTGTGTGTGTGTGTGTGTGTGTGTGTGGGGTGAGAAGGAAGAGATCGTTCCCATGTAGGAGAGGTGAGTCGTGGCCACTCGAAGGCATACGTCAGACTGTGGGCGAAGGAAAAGGCGTCAATTATCGTGTCACTGGGACGAAAGGGGTTAAAGGAATGGGTTAAATCGTTTTGGTCGATACTTCAGGGAAGGACCGCGCGAGTGGCATGAAATAGAGAGACAGAGAGACAGAGATTGAGAGAGAGACCTGACGCCTCTCACTCGTTCACTAAGGCCAAGGAACTGAACCCCTGTTTTCTTGTAAGAGTTATTTACAGTCTAAGCTAGATACCCATTTATCGACCAGCCCACAGAATGGCTGGGTTGGCTGTGGGCCGAATGCCACACCAAGGTTTCGAACCCGGGCGCGTGTGTCTTATATCTATTTGTGTGTTTTAGAGAAAGAGTTTTACACTCGTATTGCCCCGTCCCTTAACTGTGTGTATATGTATGATGTCATTATCAAAGAGAGTTACTTTGTCCATGGGAGAGACGGCTGAATTCCGTATGGACAGTACTGTAGCTGTCTCCCATAGGCAGAGCTGAAATTCCTCACACACCCAGTCATACCCTCCACATCCCTGGCCACAGTGTGTTTTCCTATGAGAACCGACATCCACCGTACATTAAAATAGGCGTTACTTTAGTCTACGTAAACACTCTCACTGCATCGGTGATGTTTTATTTCATAAATCTACCCAGTGTTTGTGTGTAAATTGATGTAAACCATAATCTCGTCTGATTTTCGCCAATCGTTGTCATGGTTTGGTTAGGTTTCGTAATTTGCATTTCAAAGAAAACGGGTAAAGAAAAGATGTAGTCAACACAATATTGTTACAACTTCACGAATTCGTTCATCGCTTGTCGTTCTTCCACCCTTCTGTGCTGACCGCGTGGTACCTGTCGCTGACCACGTGGTGCCTCTGGCTGGGGCATGAGACCGTGTACCTCTATAATCCTATTAGTGCTGCTCCTGTAATACCTCTATGTTTTCCATGTGGTCTCTATAACTCTACTGCTAGTTATAATGGCTAGCCATGAGACTCAGACCATCCTAGATTCATGGGTAATCCTTATCGTCCAACGACCATCTGTCATCAACAACATACACGATTCTGTGTCTCCTTAATCCCATCAACTCGGGGGAGCTTTAGGCACACAGGTGGGAAGGTATAAAGCGGGCTGAAGACAGGCTAGATTTACAGATTATAAGACGAGGAGAAAGTGAGGGAAGAAAGAGTGAGTGAGGAGGGCTTAATGGACTTAGTGATGGGTAAGGGAGGGCCCGAGGAAAATACGAAGGATTGGAAAGAGCCAAGTTCAGGCACGAAGGATTGGAGGAAGCCATGAGTATACATGAAGGGCTGGGTAAGTTCGTATGGGAATACTAAGGGGTTGGTAAGAGCCAGGTAAAGGCCAAGGTCTAGTTTGGGACATGAAGTGTTGGAGAGAGTCAAGTCGAAACATGGATGGTTGAGGAGAACGACACTAAAACAAGAGTGGATGGTTGGAAGGATTCTAGGAGCATTAACAGATGAGGAGAGGTCAGAATAGGAAGGAATAGAAAAAGGGCCAGTTTGAAATGCGAAAGATAGGTAAGGGCTGCCCAGTTCAGGGTATGAAGGGCTGGTTGTTCCTTTTTGTTCACTGGCGCTACATTCATACAAACGGATGGTTTAGTGATGGGATCCTCACCAGGTCCAGCATTAGCTGACACGTTTAATAGAGATCAAGAAGAGGAGTAATTGAAACCACGACATTCAAGAGAAGTCGGAGCACGTCATAGGTGACGCCATCGTCCCCGGGGGCAGTGGACCTGCCTTGGGGAACTGCACGTCGTGGCTCTTCGTGGGTGACTGGGATGTTGTCCATCTCACTCTGATCGCTGCAAGATACTTCCATGGTAAAGCCTCTGTTGACAGCAGTCTAGTGCAGGGAATACTGATCATACAAAGGCAGTGCAGTGGTCTGTGACCGTGCAGACCACTTATGTGCCAGATCGTTGGAGTAGTTAAGGGGATTGTGGTGTATAGGAGGCGTCTCTATGTCTGTAATCCTATTAATATCCCTCTATATCTGACTCTCGTGTGTGTGGGCATTGATGCCTCGCAGGAAATTACGCCAGCGGTCAGTTCCCACTTGGTCCTTCATCTCGCGGAATTCCCTCGAAGCTCACAGTATGAGAGGGAGACTAACAATCACCGTCCCGATCTTGGTGATGGCAACCTGCCGATACTCGCACCTTCTCTTCAAGCGCTTGCGCGAATGATCTCCGCTCATCTCTGGTCCATTTGTTCTTAATGCTTCTTAGTCTTCATATGCGTCCGCTGCCTACAGTAGTCACAGGAGTTGTCGATGGCCTTAGTCACGTCAGCAGAGAAGGAGTCACGATCTTCCAGGCTGCACTCGGCGTACCGCTTGGAAGCCAGGTTCATCGTGAAACAGGCCATGATGGAAGTTCCAGAGGGAGGATCGAGACGCGCCCTCTGGCGTGAGGGATATGACTTACAACAGTCCCCCTGGTCACCATTTGTTCCCGGCCAGCTAATAACTACTTAAGGCAGCTAATAAGTACTAAATGATGTTATTATCAGCAAGATCGCCAGTCAGCTACTGCGCGGCCAGCTCTCGCCCCGCTCCCATTGGGCATCGTTCAAGTCTGCTGGACACCTGCAGGGGTTACGTACTATGGCCCCCAGTTGCTGTAGGGCGTCTGTTTTCACTCGGGAAGGAGCTGCTGGAAGGGGATCAGGGTGAGATGAAGGAGGAGGAGGAGGAGGAGGAACAGGAGGAGCAGGGGGGGTATGTTGGTGGGTGAGGGCGGCGTGCTCCTGACGGGGAAGTAAGGCGAGCGAACGCTGTGCCACCGGAGGCCAGCTGCACCGCTAAGATGGAGACCCGAGATAACCAGTGGCCAGGCGGCTACCTCATGCCTCCCTCCCTAGCACTTCTTGCCTCCCTCATGCCTCCCTCCTTATCCTTCGTGCCTCCCTCATGCCTCCTTCCTCGATCTCTCCTCATCGTTCATGTCCCTTTCCTCTCATCTTTACTCGCTCCTTCCTTGTTCTCCTGACTCACTCACCGTGGTTCACTTTGTCTCTTTGATCACTTCCTTCTTTTCCTCACCCACGCTCCCTTCCTCATATCTACTCCCTCATGCATCCATCCCCATTATTCTCTTATTTTCCCTCATTCATGGTCTTTCTCCTCACACTTTCCTCCTCACTTTTATCATATCTTCTTCCTTACATTCTTCACGTTTCCCTCCTTATTCCTCCTTCCCGTCCTACATGTCCTATATATCCTTCCTGGGGAAAGATATATAATCGGATCCTATAGGAGAAAGAGCAAATGCGGAGAAAATCATTCCTGGGGTTATACGGTGTGTGCGTGTGTAATTCCCTACTTATTATTACCTATTTCTGCTGTACGGGGAGGGAGTCTTACACTCGTGGGGCCCCCAATCTCTTGAACACACTTTGTTTATATACAACACCTTAAATTTAAGTATGGTGTCTGTATTAACCAAATCTTCAGTGATTCTGCGCCATTCATCCACCATTCTTATATTATAAAAGTGCTTCTTTACTTCTCCATGAATAAGCATCTTACTCATCTTAATGTTATGCCCTTTGTTTGTTCTGTTCCTAAATCTCTCCAAGATCTGTCCACTGTTATTATCATCGATCTTAAATGACTGTGATTAGGTCACCCCTCACTCTTGTCTCTTCCAAGCTGTGTGCGTGCGTGTGTGTGTGTGTGTGTGTGTGTGTGTGTGTGTGTGTGTGTGTATACCTGTTTTTCATCACCTATCAATGCATACAGGTGAGGAATTTTACATTCTTAGGACCCACGACCTCCTAGCCTCTCACATGTCATGACATTTCAGGAAATCTTTGATAAGTCTACAGTCAATCCCTTTTCTTTCAACTCGATCCACTCGACGGTTACTCAGTTATCATAAAAGTAATCACCCTGTCCATAGCTTTTCTCCTGCTCAATTTCCTCTCGTATTTTCCAATTGATCGCTTTCCCCATGTCCAGAAACCGGGACAATATCGACATCGTGAATGCGTTCATTATGCTTCATTGCGATTTGTAAATATGCTTTCTCCTTAACCTTCCCTCTGTTACCCTTACACCTTAGCTTTTCAGCTGCTTGAGTTATGTTAGTATTTTCTAGTTCTTATCCCTGGACTCGCTGGGGCAAATCTATGTACCTCCTCCTCAAGAGAGTTTACCAAACTGGTGTTGCAATCCCTAATCTGGGTCTGATTTATACTATAAATGTTCCTCTGAACATCTCGTCCGTGTAGTTGAAGACAGTTTTGACACTGACAGGAATGGAGTTTACTTGCTTTATAACCTTGCTTATGTTGTTCTCCTATGACAGACGGCGCACTCCATCAGTTTCAGTCTCTCTCTCTCGAAGGTAAACTCCTGTAATTTGCTCCCTGCGAGATGATAGTCATAGCCCGGTCCTATTTCACTGTAGCCTATCTTCATCACTTTGCATCTGGCCAGGGTTAAACGTCTTTAACCATTTATCCGAAAAAAACCTTGGGGCCTGCCATAGTCTCTAAGTCGGTTGTCGCAATCCTGAATTATGTTATTTCTCTCTTGTTCAAAATCATCCGCACACGTGCTTAAGTACGAATCGAGTCCTTGGCAAGTCATTTAAACAAATCAGAAATAGCAGTGGCCCAAGACCTCGCCTTGGTGGACGCCTCTAATTCCATTTACCAAGTCTGTAAAAGGCTTCTGTAATACGTGTCTTCAGTTCCTCCTCCGTAAACGTAATTTTCAATCTTGGGAAGGTGTCCTGTTCTTATGCCTGCCTGGGTATTTTTCTTTTGTTCACTTTCTGTAAGAGGCGTTGTGGAATTACTTCCGGCAGTCTAAAGATACACAGTCTACCCATGTATATGTATATACAGTATGTATATACACCACGGATCGGGATCGAACAGTGGGTAGGAGGCCTGGCTGCCTCGGCCACTCGGAGATTGAAACACACACGCACACACACACACACACACACACACTAGACTTCAGGTGTTTTCACGTGTGTTCCAACTTCATCTCGGTAGGGATAGCATGGACTTAAATCTACCGCGGCTCCGATAGTGCGACATAGCCACATCCACCCATACGACATATTTCTATATTCGTGGCATAGCCCGACTGTGTGAAGAACGAAAATCCATGGAGAGTGAGGGAGGGTGTCAGCGATTTGCGGAATCATTTCACGAGACTGATGCATAACGCATTGGTGAGTCTCACAGCTGCATTGCTTCCTGACTTCGAGATGGAGAAGACGTTATCTCCTCCTAGGACACTGTGTGACGTAAAAAAACGTATACTCTTTTACACGAAGACGTTAACTGTACCAAGATACTTTGATGTGCTGTGTGATCTGTTTTTAGATTGTCAGAATGAAGGTGATAGGAAGTATCTCTTGGCGAGGGCAAACTCAACGCGGTTGTCTCATAAGGTTTCAATAATGGTAGGCGGAGCAGAGATGCCTAGGATGGGAGTAAACTGAATCTGCGGTGACGAATTAGAAAAAGAAAATGATCATCTTGAGATTTCCAGATGACCCCAGACACGAGCACTGATGGTCATAACATTTTTCTTTTATAAGTCTTATGACTTGAACACACGAGCAAACAGCGCGGGAAAGACAGTAAAAGCATAATCATTCATGTAAGATCAATTTGAGGAACATACTAAATAGGAAACCTTGAGTGATGTTTAGCGGTAATGCTATCTAATTGGTACTTCATTATTATTATCTCGCGCTTCACTTCCCCTTGGCACAGAACCGGACCTTTCTGCTCAGCTGCTGCTGCAACGACTTCTCACTTAATAATCCGATTGTATCGAATCTTTACGACATCCTAAAACTGGTATCATCCGTGTTTTTAGGTCATAAACGCAGTAATTTTATGCCTGGCAGACGTCTCGGATCGCAAGTCCGTCGACCGTGATAGTTATACAATGCATCGAGGCTGATATTAAATTCTGAATCAAATACTTCGACGGCTGTCTCTGAAAGAGGAGAAAAAACAGAAATATCTTTCTGCCTCCCACAGATGTGTTCTGATGAGTGAATGTAGTCGTTATATTCAGCCTCCTGACAACAGATGATACTAGTTTTCACTGGCAAAGACATACCATTACGTATGTCAAAGGAGGACTTGATGACGATGGGGTTCAATACCCTTTCCTCACTAGGGTTAAGAGACGCTGTGGTGCTACTGTGGCGACAGTTAATACTCTGTGAGTTGGTTCGAGACATATTACCTCTGCACTTTGATCGTTCGTTTCATCATTGGTGTGTGGGTCAGTACCGTGACCTCGCACCACAGTATGTTTAGTGACCTCCTGCCACGCCCTCGGTAAACCAGAGTGAGTAGTGACCTTTGGTACGCCTCGTCCCAGTGGCTCGGGGATGACCTATGTTATTCACTCCCTTCAAGAAGCAGCTTATGAGTGAAGCTTTGTGCTCTACCTGGAGAAGGACATTGCCACATGTGCGTACAGCACTGAAACTGGAAATTGGAAATGTAATCGGTAGATGAAACGCATTCAGCACTTGTCCCACCGCGTCCCATTTCCTCGTGTGGTATTGAAAAACACTCTAAACCACTACAGTGGTCACTAGACTTGGATTATTTCTCTCTCTCTCACTGTTTCTCTGTCTTTCTTTCTCTCATTATCTCTCTTACACACACCTCAAAAGCACCGTGATAATTCCATTCCTTTCCAAACTCACCTTTACCTATCCACCGCATGGTCTTCTTTGCCCACGAAACAACAGGAGTTTCTTAAAAGGTGCAGCACTACACAACAGGAGCTATTAGAGAAGGTGCAGTTAAACATTTGGATTCTAAACAGCTATCATTATGATCTGAGACGGTGAAACGTCACATAGAAAGGCAAAAGCCCCATTACAAGTCGTTCCAAATAGCTTGGCTGTGATTTGTGGGCACAGAGAACTGTGTGGGTGTACTAACACTTTACTAAATCAGCGATGGGGAGTTAGGTAAGGCTAGAGACCTCACAATTCCACTCTGGGCATTCGGATGATCATGATTAACAGACCATTCTAATGTTACACTAGTTATGCATACATACGTAGATACGGATAAACCCTT
>JAUUDW010354287.1:3891-17112 GCA_032361385.1 Panulirus guttatus
AGAATCAAACGGGCTAAAACACCATCAGTAAATGTTATCTTTACACATATAAACAAGGAAAATTAATATGCCACACTTGATACAACAATTAGAAAAATAGTTCATGTAATAGTTGAGTTTGACCACTGGTCAGTGATGACAAAAAGTCTAAAAAGGAAACCAGTCTCAATGACTTATCTTTAAAGAAACTACACAGAACTAAACAATAGTTTTGAAGGCATGAACTGGGATATGGAGTTCCATAGCCAAAATTTAGATAGTTTTATGAAGAACTTTTCACTTCAAAGAACTCCATCCTGTCCCTGCTACTGAGTGTAGCACAGCCTTGAGCTAAAGGTGCCCCTGGAATAAGGGTCCTGAGGTAAAAGAGACTCTTTCCGAAAGGAGTCCATGGGTAATATCATCATCAACGTCAGTGATTTTTCTGTACTTTCTCTTGATACTCTTCACCAACAGTGAGTCATAAGAGACCCTACCTGATATCCTCCCCCAGCCTGAAAAGGCTCTCTAGCTAAATTCTCTGTTTTTCCTCAACTGGACAGCCATTAGTTCATTTACTTAACCTATCAAATCTGAAACTTGCCCGAGTATCTAACTTCTGTCATTTCAATGAGGCAGAGAACCATATATCATCAAGCAATGTAAAAATTCAATCTATTTTTTTCTTAAATGATGATGGGTACAAATCTGTGGCATTTGTGGATGATTCTGAATGGTTTACCATAAAATAAAGAAACAAATTGAATATTGTCTATAAACAGGTACAAATTTTGTAAGGTCTGACCTCAAGCAGGAGTAGAATGAGATCTCTATCACCAACTGAAGCTGCAGCATGAAGAGGTGTAGCTAAAGTGTCCCGTACAGCATCAACATCAGCTCCTGCATCCAGCAAACACCTTGCAACCTGTAATGGATATTATCATAATTTGGAAGAACTCTAACAATGACTAATTATGATATCTACACCTTTGAAAGGAGTGTTTTAAAGTCATTTTCTTTGGATTATATTCTTGTATCATAAAGGGTTACTGCATAAGCAGATATGTAATTAGCAGCATTAAGTGCTGCTACACTCTTCATAACAGCAAATCTGTTTTACCACCAGCTAAATCCACAAGAATTTCTGCAATGAAATGTATTTCATAAAAACCTGAATGGGGAATTACTCAAAATCTTTTCAGGTATTACGAAGGCATTGAAATGTGATGTGATTGCCACTGCATAAATAGCATGCAAAGTGCAGTGAAAAAAATTCAAGTACTTTTGGGTAATTTGACGTTTACAGCATGTGTTATTCAATTTTTCAGGGCAGGAATATCCTGTGTATACAGCTACAGGTTTAAGCTATCTACAATCCCTACACTTTTTCACAAGGTATTTCATAGTGCTTTTGCTTTGACTGTAACTGAGCCTGTTATATCTATATTCTATAAAATAACTAGTTTGATTTTCACTGGACAAACCTGAATGTGACCATTGTTGACAGCATGATGGAGAGGTGTCTGGCCTTCACTGTCTCGCTCACTTACGAGGCGATGTACTGTCTTTTCTCCACCTTCTATTGATCCTGACGAGAGAAGCAGCTCAACAATTTCCTGGTGAGAAAAATAACAACACAGTTCCTCTTTTAGTACTCAACAAATAAATTCTGTGATGATATGAACTCATATTTCATATGCTAATGGTATGCCAAAGCAGTGTTCAACACACTGTATCAGGAGCTCTGTGCTGGATAAATGTACAGAACATCTGAATTAACAGCAGCAGAACTAAAGTAAATGCCAACTAGAGTATTAAATAATCACTTCTGATGCTAAATGACAAAAAAACATTAATTTCATACTGAAGAATATTACTGGTAAGGGCATACCACACTGTAACTGTTAATGCTGTCGTTTTTCTTTTTATCATATAATGAACAAAGTTGTTCTCTGACATAGATACTCACCCCATTCTCTATGCAAATCTCAGAGATGACCCTCTCCCAGTGTGAAAAAGAAGTATGTTACAGAGTATATGTAAATGTGTGTTTTATGATGTGTGTAAGCGGAGGAAATTAAAGGTAAATGCAAGTAAGAGTAAAGTAATGGTGTTTGAAAGGAAAAAGAGTGAAAGTATAACCTTTGTAAAACCATATAGAGTAAAAGGAGAAAGTGTACTAAATTGCGCTGTGGATAAGGGGGGGAATACCGGAAAAAGTGAGGGAATCTAAGTATCTGGGAGCTGTCTTGGGTATATGTGACGATGATATGGAAGGAGAGATAGGGGAGAGAGCAGTACAGGGTAGAAGGGAAGGAGAAATAAGGGAGAGAGCAGTACAGGGTAGAAGAGTCACTGGGTCCCTTAATAGAATATTGAAGGATGGAGGTGTAAGTATGGAAGTGAAGAGAGGATTACGGGACAGCATAGTCCTCCCAACCCTGATCTATGCAGCCAAAACATGGATGAGGAATGAGACACATAGGCCAAGAATCCAGGCAGAGGAAATGAGCTATTTGAGAAGAGCATGTGGTGTGACTAGATGGAATGAAGAAAGAAATAAAAGGGTGTATGAAAGATGTGGTATGGCAAGGAATGCAAAGGGAGTGAATTGTGGAGAGGCAGAATGGGTGAAATGTAATAAATTGAGGTGGTTTGGGCATGTGGAAAGAATGCAAGACTGGGAGTTTACAAGGAAAGTGTATGATAGTACAATTGAAGGGGTTGATGTGAGTGGAAAATCACCTGTGACATGGGCAAACAGGGTGGAGGAATACTGGAGGGAGAGAAAAAGAGGAAGAATTCATGGAATGGTGTATGCGAAGGAGGCATGTAAGAACTGTGACAAGTGGAGACTCTTATGCTGCGGCCACCCCTTGATGGGAGTTCCCTGAGGGAACGGGCATCAGAGATATAGACAGATAGATAGAATATACATATAGCATCCATAAGAAACCACTGACTTTGTGGTCAACATATTGACGATTAAGTTGAGTAAATGGGATGTAGGAGGCATGGTAACTGTGTGTACTTGAGACTGTTTGATGGCTACGTTGTTTTTCCACATCTGATTTTACAGAATAAATACAACAGACATTATGGATTCTATCCATGCATGATCTAATGCTATTTTACACTAGGCAAACATCATTGTATTATTTGTGTACTACCTATGTATCACTTACATAAGCAGAATATTATTTATTTGCAGATGTTAACTAATTTTCCTATTACCTAAAATATAAGCATTAACACTAGCTTAAATATTTCGTTATTCTATACATAAGTTCTCATCCCTTTCTAGGTGTTTTCTAAGAAACTAGCAAGAGAATGATGCTTCATGAAAGATACTACAGTGCACAATGCCATACCACACTCTTTCCACCATGTACTTATTAGTTTTCTTTCACGTTTTTCCTTGAGTTCTCTACACACATGTGAAATTGTCTTTGTCCTATACATCATGTCTTATGTGTTGGGAAGTTCTCCAGAAAGTGTTTGACAAAGGAGTTCTTGGCTATGAGTCTATCAGTGGATGGGTGATGCTATGACTGGCTTGATCTGATCTGAGGGGAAGTCACAGTACCAGACTTCTCTAGAAGTTGGAAAACAAGTGTATAGCTATGAATGCTGAGCATGATTATATATTAACAGTAATGAGATGTGCCTTGTAAGGATATTATCACAGTATCTCTTTATGAAAGCATCACTTTGACTAACGTTCAGTCTCGGATACTTATAACTTCAGGCAATTCCCAGGCACTCACCCTGACCATCCATACTGGAGCTTAAGTTAATGTAAACAATTCTACTACAGAAACAGAAACAAAAACTTTTCTGCAATACATTTATCATAATATAAAAACAAAAACCACAGAAAAAATGAGCAAAGAAGTGTGTTAAAACTAGAGAAGGTCACATACCAAATGGCCTTCCATTGAGGCACGATGGAGAGGTGTTTGTTCAGATTCATCTTTTGAGAAAAGGCTGGCCCCAGCTAGAATAAGACGACGACAGATATCTACATAACCAAACGTTGCGGCAACAAAGAGTGGAGTCATCAGCTGCTTGTCTCTGGCCTTAGAAAAGAAAAGAACGGATAAAATAGGATAAAATATAGTATACTATGCATGGAATGTAAACTACACCTTCTTGTTGGGTGACCACTGGACAAACAATGTTAATATTACTCGTAACAATGGATCTGACTCAGGTAATGAGCTGAAGTATAGTTTAGGTTTAGCTAATGAAGATTTCAATATGTTCATTAGCAGTCATTTTCATTAGGCTTTTTTTGATACTTGTTTGCCTTTTCCTGCATCAAAAAGATAGTGCCAGGAATGGATGAAGAAATTTTTTTGTCTTATTTCACTCACATCTATTCTCTCCCAGTCATAAGTAATACAACAAAATCACTGCCCCCTATCAACAACCAGGACACATATACCTTTCCATGGAATATCCCAAATGCTTGATAAGCCCTGGCACATTCCACTGACAGCATGTTGCCCCTGTATACCATATCACTTCAACGCACTTTGTTCTATCCACACCTTACATCCTCTTGCATGTTAAGGCTCTGAGCACTCAAGACCTTATTCACTCCATCCTTTTATCTCCAATTCAGTCTCCCCCTTATCCCTGTCTCATCCACTTCTCGCACTTGCATCCTCTTTGTCAACCTCTTATCACTCATTCTCTTCATGTGTCGAAACCATTTCAGCACACATTCCTCAATTTCCAACCATCCTCTTTCTATCTCCACACCTCTATCTTACCCCTATCATTTCTCACTCGATCAGCCCTCCTTATGCCAAAAATTTTCCCGAAGCATTTCATTTCAAACACATTCACCCTCTTCCATACATTCTCATTTATAGCCCATGCCTTACATTCATACAACAATGTCAGGACTACTATACCATCAAATATGTCCATGTCTGTCCTCCCAGATAGTGACCTCTCCTTCCACACTTTCCTAAAAACTTTAAGAACTTCTGCCCCTTCCACATGGTTCCATTCATCACCATATTCACTCACAGGTATCTAAAACACTTCACTTTCTACATATTTATTTCATTCAAACTCACACTCCAACTAATCTATCTCTTTGCATTGCTAAACCTAAGAATCTTGCTTTTGTTCACATCTACTCTAAATTTTTTCCTTTCACACACTCTCCTACATTTAAACACCAGCTTCTGCAGTTCCTGACTTGAATCTGCCATCAGCGCCATGTCATCAGCAAACATAAACTAAACCACTTTCCAGGTCCCCTGCATTCCCTACAGAATGCATATCTGCCCCTCTATAGGGCTTGATTGTGGATATAGGGCTGTGGTTTCAGTGCATTACACATAACAGCTTAAGAACTGATCTGAGTGAATGAGGCCTTTTCTTGTCTGTTCCTGACACTACCTCGCTAAAGCAGGAAATGGCAAACAATCATGGAAGAAAGAAAGATTATTGACTGTGTTTTGCTTTAGAACCTATTCCCCCCTTTACCATATAAACAAATCACTCTCAGTTACATGATTATCTCCATGCCAGTTCAAGGAACATAAAGAATCTTACCAAACAGAAAGCCTTCTCTAAAAATTGTCAGCAAGTTGTTGTTTCAGGTATAGTTCATACATGAGAAGTAGATGGGGAATATATTTACTTTGGAACTTAATCCCCTCTTATGACATCGGTTTCAACTGCATATATAACAACACGTCGCTACAGTGACTGATCTTCAAGAACATAGCCCCAACACCAATTGAGTGCCTTAGTATACTCATAAAAGAAATGTGTTGAGTGTGTACATTCACTGAAAATTAATGTTGTACCAGTGACATTTCAGGAATTTCACGATGTAAACAATGAATCTAGAGATATTAACTTTACAGCTATTCTCAATACATTTTTCACTGGTTTTAAAAGCTACAGGTATCTGTCTAGTTTTCTCAAAACCATACTCCAGACCCTATGTGGATAATCCAGTTATGCAGATTTTAAGTTATTAGTCCTATCAAGTTCATATCGAAAAAAATCCTAAATCCTGTTCAGTACAAAGGGTCCCTCTTTTATGCTAGCTGTTTAAAGCAAATACACTGTTTTTATTTGAATTTACAATATAAGTCACATGATTTCTTTACATGTTTTTTAAATATCAGCTCGTATGTTCATTTTCTACTCTGACTTTCAGATGCCAGTACAAAAGAGATTGGCAATATATTAGAGTTACATGAGTTCAAACTTATTTTGCCCAGCCATAATAAAAAATAAGTTTGGTCATCATAGTCCATATCTTAGTTGTATATGCATACAGTATTCACCTTTCAGAACCAGAACATCTATGTTAATTACAACTCAAAACATTATATTCACAAAGGACAGCAATACTATAAGTATATTTAAACAGAGAGGATATATGGGTTGTGGTTGAATAGTGATGACTCACCACTGAGGTGACAAACTATGGCATCTTGTACGCTGTGACCCAAAAACCCCTCCCATGTAATTCAAAGCTAACCTAGTTTGAATACACAGCTGCATGCTGAACCTATGCAAGTAATCCCAAACGAGTTGGGAATGTGCACATTATGAAACAATTCTGATCGTAAAGAACACATGGCAATTTCTAGGACATTTGCTTGGTAACACAAAAATTTTTTCTTAGAAGCTACAGTAAGAGTCTAATTGGAATATGGGTAATCTACATGAAGATGTGGGACAGCAAAATTACTAAAAAGTATCTTCACATTGTGTTGAGACTCTTCCTGTAAGTGGCTAATGCATGGAATGAAAACTCATGGGGAGTCAATTTCCATAGTTAGCATGTGGGCAGGAGGCACTGCTTTTATTCATTATTTGCATTTACACTAATTTTTTTTTTTCATTTATCATTCCCTTCATATTATTCAAATATGTAACAGAAAAAATTTATAGCACTAATTCAGCTCACACTTCAAATATATGATGTACCAACCTTCATTTTTAAATGCATATGACATGCAGTAAGAAATTATTTTATTTACAACTTTTTTTTAATCATGTGAAGTATATCATTTTTATCAAAAACAATTGCATATCCTATTTCACAATTTTGTTCCAGTCACTTCCACTGACCTACTCAAAACTCTCTGAGATGTTTCAGTTCTCCTTATCTTTCATGACTTTTAACTAAATCCTTTGATAATCATTCAACAGTGTTCTGTAAAAGACTTAACTTACTCTTAAGAGATAAAAACAGTATAACATTCAACACTGTTCTAAAACAAATGCAACTTCTCATTCTATGATACAAATTGTATCTTCCTCATCTCTCTCTATGGTTCTGCTACTTTTCCCTTAACTTTGGAAGAACTGCATTCATTTTACTTCTTCAATTTTCATTACTCTGCAGTGACTTGTAAATCATGGTCATTCACATCAACTCTTATACTTGGAACAATCTTTTCTATATTCTTTTACTTAAAAAATGAGCTAAGCATTCAGAAAACCACTTTAACTACAACATTGCTACTTCCAGCAACATACTATCTCATGAACTGTCTGTTGAGTTTTTTGTTATTGATCATAACTGGCAATTCTTTGTGATAAATCCTTGGCCTATAATTATTGGTAACTATCTCACCTCATAGAAAACCTGAGGGCATTTCAGAAGATCCCTGGCAGCAGGGTCATTTCCTCTCATGGCAGCATAGTGTAATGGTGTTTGGTCATATATATCACGAGCATTGATCTCTGCCCCACATTCCACGAGGATTCTGATGACAGAGCTCTCTGAAATACTTTCAATGCCAATGCCTGCCACTGACTGTGCTGAGGTGATGGTTAGGTTATATTTCTCTGTGAAAGAATTTATATGTTAGCTGAAATTCCTCATGCATTTTGCAATGCTACGGATATTTTCATGAAAACATTTATCAACTAAACTGTATAGTAGTTTAATTCAGAATCATAGAATATAATGGCCTTAGTAAAGCTTTAGCTGAAACTAATTTTCAGTTTAACTTTCATTTATGAAATAATTTTAGGATGAATGACTGTAGTGGCATGAAATTTGAAAATATAAAATCTATACAAAATAAAGATATTTCTGCCATTATCAATGTAAAAAAATGTTTTGTAAATATGCAAATAATGCTGATGATATATAATATTCATATAAGAAAATATGTATGTGATTCATATGGGATGTGCAAAATCATGAACAAAAAGAAAACAATAAAGTGTACAATATGGTTAAATGTATGCAGAGGAAAATCGCATAAAGGAAAAACCCAAAATCTTCTAATACAGCACTTATGGAGCATCTATGCCACAAGCCAGGGACCTCCCCCATCAAGTCAACATAGAGGAAAGGATACTGCTTTTTTGGATATTTTCTTAAAAACATATGATACAGAGATATTCTGTAGGGGGAAAATTTCTTTTTTTAATCTTTTATCTTATTTTCTTTTTCAGGAAAAGATGCCATTACCCAAAAAAGCTTACAGATGTACTAGAGATAATACAGCAGATACCCAAATTTGAAAGTTACTGTATTAGAGAACAAGGTAAGTATGGGGAAGCAACCAGAAAAGAATACTCTTAACAAGGTTAAGGATAATTAAAAAATTTTCCGTAAGTGCATCAGAAGCAAATGATCAGCGGAGGAGCAGCAATTCAGGATTAGGAATTTGGACGGCAGAACTACTCAAGATGATAAGGCAATATGGAAGGAGCTGATTAACAGGTTTAAAAGTGATTACAGAGTTGAGGACAATACTGTCTCAGTACCAAGATGAGATGAGAAATAAGTTTTGGAAGGTTTTGAAACTGACAGAAAAGACATTATGGCTATTAAAACACCTTGATCCATATAAGGCTCATGGTCCTCAAGAAGTCTCTTCATATGTGCTGAAGTAAATGATGTGCAGAGACACCCAATAAGCTGCTTGAGGAGGGTTTGGTGCCAGTGAAATGGAAGAGGGCAAAGGTCAAGCCCATCTTCACGAAAGTTGATTTGGACACTGCATTGAATTACAAGCCACTCTCCCTAACAAGTATGGTTTGTAAAACACTCAAAAGGATAATAAAAAAGCAAGTGGATGGCTACTTGTAAAGTAAAAAATTTGCAACTGGAAGGCGACATGGATTTAGGGAAAGGTCATGCATATTACATCTCTCAAAATTTCTATTACAAAGTGAGCTCAATCTCAGATCAAAGAGATGGATGGGCAACTATGTATCATTGCATCAGAGACTGATTAAGAGACTGGGTTTATGGACTGGAATAATGAGAAGAATTCTTCACTGGATAGAAGATTACCTTAGTGGAGGAGCAAAAGACACAACGGTTAAAAGAGCATTCTCAAAATGGGCTAAGGTTACCAGCGGCATGCTACAGGGTTCAGCCTTGGGCCCACTGCTCTTCTTGGAATATGCGAATAATCTGCATAATGGACAAGATTCTCACTTGAAAATCTATGCAGGTGATCCCAAGGTCATGAGAGAAGTAAGGAATGATGTTGTTTGCATATGTTTAAAAGAGAACGACACAAATTCTAAACCTGGTCTGATAAATGGTTGATGAAATTTAATTAAGTAGATACAAAGTAATGTGGAATGAACACAGAGAAAGAAGGCCAGAGTGTGATTATTATCTAGATGGATATAAGCTACAAAAATCTGTATTTGAAAGAGTCCTAGGGTTCAACATTGAGCTTAACTAGCAGCAAGAGTTCTACATAAAGGAAACAGTTAAAGAGGAAAACATCATACCTATATTTAGGTAAATGAAAGAGGGGATACTTAGCAAACTATTCACAACAAATTACACCAAAATCGGCATATTTCTTTCAAGTCTGGTCAGTGTATTTCATTAAGGATAGCAGTCGGTAGGCAGCCAACAACCAGGGAGGTATATTACCAGTACTACCTGCCTAGGTATCAGGAAGGTTAATGATAGCTGCATAAAGAGCCAGCTCTTCAGTAGCTATCAAGTTGCACTCCTCTGACCCAGGTAGCCGTCATTCCTTTCTGCCTCACCCACATGTGGACAACTGGCATTCTGTCGACAAACACACAATCTCTCCTTGTCACGCATTACCCTTGACAACACTTAATCCACACTGCTCATTCTTCATAAATCTAGATTAGCCTGTGATGAGCACTATGTGCTAGCCCTGCCTTTTGGCAAAATGGTATCAGCAATATATAGCAGTAATAGGTAGGAGCATTAGGTACAAACATTAGGTAGAAGCAGTAAATAAGAACATTAGACTGGAGCATTAGGTAGGCATAGTAAGTAGGAACATTAGGTAGAGGCCTCTCCAAACATTGCGCTAGACTTGCCCTTTGCCAGAGGCCTGTTAAGGGTGAGGCACTAAAGGCTAAGAAGTGGCATTTGAATTCACTAGTTATGGAGACTATATTACCGTGGCCAACCCCTTGAGGGAGTTCCAGAAGAGAACAGGCAGCAAATATATATATAAATACACATATATAAAAATCAAAGAGAGTCCGAATAAGGGCAGCTAGGATGGCTCCTGAATTAAGAGACCTGAAATACAATGAGAGGCTGAGGGCTACAGATTTTCCTATAATGGAGAAAAGAGTTAGGATGGACCTAATTACAACCTTAAAGTTCTTCTATCAGCTGGATGCCACTAAATATGAACAGTATTTCATGAGATACACTGACAGAAGCTAGGCAATAAAAACGTTAGAAAGGATGCAAAGAAGCACTTTCTTAGTGTTTGGGTGGTTGATGGTCGTACTAAACTAAACAGACAAAATGTAAATGACATTATACGGAAATCTAAAATAACTATTTGATGATAAAGAAGTACAGAGACATACCATGTTCTTCCTTTGCATTCTCTTCATTCTCATCTTCAGGTTCAATCTCTTCCTCCTCATCCTTTGGGGGTGCTGGTAATGGTGAGTGCTTCCGGTTTGGTTTAATTTGTCTGCGGTACCTGCATGGTTTCAGATTTTTAGAATATCAATTCCACCTATTTTTTCTTTATTTGCAAACAAGATATAAGGGTGCTGTCAACAGTGAGTTTCCCTGGCCGGGTTTACTCTGTCTGCAGACTTCAGGTAGATCTCTACTGGTGTGCTTAACATTTCAAGAATAACAGGCAGAAACAACATTTACAGTGGATCCAGTATCTATCTACTTGGAGGATTTATTCTTCACTGCTCACAATCATATGGTATTCAGTATCTTAATGACAGCAAAACTGAGGTTACAAAGTCTATTGAATGTCATAACTGGAGATTACAGTGTAAATGTACTCCCCTTTAGAGGAACTTTCAGACTTACAATCTTCCACCAAATGTAAAGACTTCATTTTGGTTACAATGCAATTACTTTTGCTACTATTTGGACACTCAACAAGCAAAATCATTCTCTTTTTTTCTATAATTACTCAGTATTCCAAATATCCCATAAGCAAGGCAATCTCTTCCTTGAACATGTTTAAAATTACAACACTTGCAGACATTAACTAAGCCATCCACTTGTTAATCACAGTTTGCTCTGCACCAAGAGGATGAGTTACCATACTTAACTTTATCAAGTTTCTGGGAACATGGTTCAGTTTTGAAATACAGCACTTTAAGCTGCTTTACATACATCAACACATTTCTTTAGTGTTAGTTTCCCTACTTTCATTAGCTCAGTTTGAATACCAATCCCTGATGCCCAGCAATGTTCTATCTTTTAAAAAAGAATTTTCACACAAGTCACAGTACCCACAAGTTTTAAGGTTTCTTAGGTCCGAGTAAAATTTGTCAAAGATTTCCTTCTCCTGACAATGTCAGTTAAAAAGGATCTCTTTCATGTATTTCATTAACCTCACCAATAACATATTGCTTAAATTCCCCTCAGATTTTCTTAACAGTTCTAGCACCATCATAAGAATAAAACTTGAAAATTCTAGAGCCATCATGAGAATAAAACTTGAAAATATCATATGCCTTTAGGGCACTAACTCCAAGGTCTGTTCAGGAGGAAAGCAACCTGCACATCATTTTCTTGAGCATGCAATCTAGGTAACAAAGCATAATTCTTCCATCTGAGCTTGAATTTCTTTCAGGTGCTGGTAGCATTTATCCCCAGAGAGGAGGTTTGTGGGGGCTTGATGCCTGGAAGTGCCTGTGAAGGACACAGCCCATATTGCACTGTCATCACATGCACCAAAACAAGAAAATCTTAAGAGATGCTGGTAAGAATAGTACAGCCTACCCACAATGTCTTGTAATCATCCTAGGGCATTCTAAGCTCATGCAGCCCATATGCAAGTAGCATTGGTGGGGAATGAAAAGGGTCCGTCTCATCTCGTCTTAAAGTCTGCTTTTGTGTCCATCTCACCTTATCTTAAAGTCTGCTCTTGGGATATGTACTTCCCAACACTACCCAGCTATCATCATGTTTTTTTATGTTGAACAGAGGACACCAGTTTTAGTGTGAGTATAAGACTTGGGACATGGGCATAAAACAAATAAGTGGAGTAGTGGACCAGTCTTTACTTCTCTTGTGTGGCCCACAGGTAGAATACAAACACATCTAACAAAAGAAGTTCTAGAGGCACCACACTTAGCGTAAAGTTCAAATAATGTAGCATTTACATGTTATGATTTTCTCTATTAATAAAACTGTAACAGAGCAGTAGTCATTTTCTCATTCACAAGATCTTACTTTGGCTAAAAGAAGTGAATCCTCATTCAATTAATAGGCTTTATAAAGGTCTAAACTTCATTAAGAACTACTACACTGCATGATGAACTAGGATCATTACAGAACTAGACTTCACTAACCTAGCTGCATAATGGAGAGGTGTAAGCTTATCTTGTCCACGTATATTAACCAAAGCACCAGCATGTATAAGCGTCTTGATGGTGTCTGCATGGGCATAGCGAGCAGCATAGTGAAGGGGTGCAAGCTTGTCTCCATCTAGGTTATTGATGCGTCGACGACCATGTTCCCCAAGTCGAGCCAGTGCAGATGACAACACTTCACTGTTACCATCACGAGCCAACTGCAGGCAGGGCAAAAAAGTAAAGTTTAGACATGAAGGCTCTCCAGATTTGAACATATGAATTCTGATAGAGATACTGACTCCTGCCCAAATTCCATGCTAACTGGCTAAAATGCAAGCACATTCACAGCTTTTGGAAGCAATAAGAAGACTGTTGCCTACAGAGTGATCAACTGGTTAAAAAACTGCTGCTTATCATAATCTAACCCATGCTTACAATCCA